>LPNX011039235.1:0-88101 GCA_001517045.1 Pseudotsuga menziesii
ATTGTTTATTTCTATTGCATATTGGAGAAGATTGATTTCTGGAGTCTAGCTGTCTGTTGTGGTACCCCAAGCCATAGGAATTTCTCTCCGTAACACACCTTCAGATACCAATTCACACAAATAGATCACATATCAACACACCGATGTTTGTCACGTGGTTAAAACCCTCGAGAGGGAAACAGTCCACGGCCCCAGCCAAACAGCTACTTGGAGCAATTTATTATGCAAAAGAAATAAAGTTGCATGAGATTCTCATAATCTATCAACTAGCCAAGGACCCTCTAAGCTCTTTAAATAGAGATCATAGACCAATCGGGTGTTAAGCCACGGATCAATGGTAGGTATGATCTAAGAGAAGTTGAACCGTCGGATCACTCTATGTCTAGAACAAATCGTGACCGTCGGATTAGAATATTTACAAATGCATACTAATGCATACTAAAGAAACACACTTTTACCTAACGGATATATTACACAAGTTGATCTGAACTAACTCCTAAGTGTCTAAATATCCTAACAAGCTATGCTTCTACGGTAAAATAGCTTGGGTATCTGACTTGCAATGCAAAACTTGAAACAAAATGAATAGAGATTTACCTCAACGCAAGAATTCAATTCAGCTTGATTGTTCCATGGTTCTAATCTGTAGTTCAACTTGATGTCAGTTCCAATTTTTGTTGTTTCGTTGATATGATCTGCAAGATGGCCAAGCAATGATCTTAAAGCAATCACCTTTATCATTGATTTCATCTCACGGGTCTCTGAAAGCATAGGTTGTAAATAAAGTAAAGAACAACCTAAGATGTTTTGTGAAAGCTTCATGGAAAGCCCAATTTTATTTCCCTTCTTCGAAAACTTATAAAATCACTTTCCAAGTAGGCCCAATTTTGTTTCCCTCTTCGGTAAAATTATAAAATCACTTTTCAAGTAAGAAAATAGTAACTAAAATATTAAAAATAGATAAAGCAATCTAAAAGAAATATTTGAGACTAAATACAATTTTCATCTTAAAAATGATCTTGAACATTTCTAAAACGTGTAAAATCAATCTAAAATAGAATTTTAAGACAAAATACTAATTTTTTCTTTAAAATTGTCTTAAACATCCCCACCTTGTACTGGTAATACCACTACATCCCCTTAAAAGAGAAAATATCAGCAAGGCTTTTAGTGAGACCTTGAACTGGTCATCCCTTCAGGGTTTGAAAAGTTCTCATATGATCTTGGTTACTCTTATATCCATATTTAATCTTCACGATATCAATGTGTGTATAATAATATTTTGCCAGTATGTTTGCTTGTATCTTTCAGCATTTGGGAGAACCTAAAATCAGAAAAAATCACAACATTGTTAAGATCCAACACAAGAAAATCCTTAATACTAAACAAGACAAACATAAATCCTACGTACCTGATCTGCTTTCTATGCATTCTGTATCGTGGAGAATATTTTTTCATATTACAAATATTTCATATCGTTTTACCTTGATATCACCAACTCTTTCAACTATTGTTGCATGGCTAAATACATGCTCGTTCTGTGTGGTATATCACAATGTGGGTAACAGTTATCGTCGCGCGGTGATTAATTATGGCCACGTGGGTAACAAAAGCTTCCATAGGTATTTATCTCACCTGTCCCAACTGTTTCCACATGATATGCGTGGCTACATCTAACCCACTCCTCCTAGACCCTTGTTGGAAATATTAATTAATCCCATATATGTATCTCATCTCAACTGACTCTGTCAGAGTCTACAACAGATCTATTTTTGTCTCTCGTATACCAGTCGAATTAATTTTATCAAGATAAATTTGTAGGTAGATAGTTATTAGAGTCTTTAATGATAAGTAAGTAGACTCACGGGGAAACAATTTTTTAGTATGTGTATATATAGAAGAAGAAGATTGTAAATCAAAGAGAGGATTTTGAGAGAATAGAGAGAATTTTGAATAGTGGATAAGAAATAAAAACTCTATGGAGGCTTCTGTGTGTTTGAAAGTGTCGAGATATGAAGCTCTGTAAAAGGTGAAACATCCTTGTAAATTTCCAAGTTTGTATTTACCGTAAATAGTTCTATGTTATGTCGTGACAAGATTTATAAATCCATTGTTATGGTTGAAAGCATGTTTTATTTAGCTGCACTTGAGTAAATGTTGTCTAAGTTTACAATTTAAGTGAAAGACACATAGAATCCATAAACATTTCACCGTGTAAAAGTTTGAGTTTTTGCGAGGTCGACACAAGTATTACTTAATATTTGGTTATATGATTATGTAAGTATGTAGAATTATATTTGTGTCGAATTTTACTCCAAGTTACCAGTAGGTGAAAAGTGTTTTTCGTTTTATAAGTCTTTAGACTAGGAAATATCTTTTATAAAAGGTTGACTAAAAACCGATAAGTCAAGTAAGTGATGTCAAGGTAAAAGGTGTCGTTGAAAAAGTAGCTCGACCAAAAGTAGTCTGTTGAAAACTTGTCGGTCACAATAAAAACTTGTTAAAATATTTTGGTCAAGTTTTACTTGTCAAAATTCGACTTGTCTAGTCAAAGATATTAAGAAAGAAACCTTGTCTTAATATATATTTATTATCCGTAAGGAAAATTAAAAATATGACTTCTACTTCTAGTGCACACATGTCAAGATTACAAACTCCTATTTTTACAGGTAAGAATTATGAGTATTTGTCTCCAACAATGAAGGCTGTGTTCAGAGGTCAAGATGTTTGGGAGATTGTCTAGAATGATTTTACAGAACCAACAGACCAGGCGGCATATAATAATCTCACGCAAGCTTAGAAGGATGCCCTGAGGGAACATAGGAAGAAAGATGGAAAGGCTATGTTCTACATACACCAAGACATGCATGAAAGCATGCTCCCAAGAGTAGCAGCAACAAATATCGCTAAGCAGGAATGGGACACATTGGAAACCTCCTATCAAGGTTTGGACAAGGTAAAGACTTCCAAGTTGCAGATTCTTAGAAAAGATTTTGAATCTCTGTCAATGAAAGATACAGAGTCAGTACACTCATTCTACACTAGATTCGCTGGTCTAATAAATCAACTAAAATATCATGGAGAAAATATAGAAGACAGAAGGGTTGTTGAAAATGTTCTTAGAAGTATTCCCCCAATATTTGAATCCTTGTTCGTGACCTTGGAAGAAAACAAAGACATGTCGGTGTTTACCATTGATGAGTTGCAAGCGTCACTCATCAATCATGAACACATAATCAATAGATCAAATACATCATCGGAAGGTGCATTTGCAGCACAGTCATCCATAAGCCGTGGTAGAGGCAAGGGGAGAAACAATTCTAGAGGACATAGCAGCAGTCCTGCGAATGTCGTTGGTAGAGGACGGAATCAAAACCCAAGCTAACCAAGTGGTCACAGGTTTGATAAGTATAAAATTCAATGTCATTCACTGCAAGAAATTTGGTCATTATGCATATGAATGCAGGAAGAAACAATATGACCAAGGAAGGAAAAGCCAAAACCAATCGGCCAACACCAACACTTCGTCGAACACATTGTTGTTGGCAAGTGCATCCCCACTTGAATGCAATGTTGTCCAATAAATTCCACATGACATATGGTATTTAGATTCATGTTGTAGTAATCATATTACTGGTAATTCAAGTTTGTTTTCTAGTCTAGATAAATCAGTTCAAACTAATGTCACACTTGGAAATAATTTCGAAGTCATTATTTTGGGAAAGTGCATTGTTGGTATTCTAACCAAACAGGGGGATACTAAGATTATGCCCGATGTCTATCATGTCGAAGGTCTAAAACAAAAATTTTCGAGTATTGGACTACTGATAAAGAAAGGTTATAGAGTCTACATAGAGGAAAATCACTGTGTGATTAAAGACACGAGTCCAAGCAACCAACTGATAGAAAACATGCCAATGACAAGCAAACGCTTATTTCCATTGAGGATAATTCCAGGCATGAAAGGAAAGACAAATACATGAGTTGCATTCAAGGCAGAAACCAAGGAATTAGACAAGCACTTTGACAAGAAAAAAATGATGACGCTAATTTTCAACCTGCATTTGAAACAGAAGTTCAAGATGAGTACTGGTTGTGGCATTTGAGATTTGGACATCTAGATTTTGGTGGGTTGAAGCTACTACACACAAAGAATATGGTCAAAGGATTTCCATTGATTGACAAACCAGAAAGAGTTTTTGAAGGTTGCATTTTTGGCAAGCAACATAGAGAGACTTTTCCAGTGAAAAGGTCATATAGAGCATGCACACCACTTGAGATTGTGCACTCTAATATTTGTGGTCCAATGTAGACATCATCCATGGGTGGTTGCAATTATTTTCTTACTTTTATTGATGAAAACTCAAGAAAAACATGGGTATATTTTATAAAACATAAATATGATGCATTTAGTTGTTTTCAACAGTTCAAGGCACTCGTGAAGAACCAGAGTGAACACCACATCAAAATATTAAGGACAGACATAGGTGGTGAATATGTCTCGAATGAATTTCTAAATTTTTGCAATACCCATGGCATATAGAAGCAATTCACTATGCGGTATACACCTCAGTAGAACGATGTTGCAGAGAGAAAAAACATAACCATTATGGAGATGGAACGCAACATGATGGCAACCAAGCATTTTCCAAATGAATATTGTGCTGAAGTAGTCACAACTATTGTATATATTATGAAATGTGTCTGACAAAGAGTGTGAAGAACAAATTTCCTCAAGAAGCATGGACAGGTATGAATCACAATGTTTCTCATTTAAAAGTTTTTGGTTGTGTCACATATGCTCATGTTCTAGATGAGTTGAGAAATAAACTAGACAACAAGGGACATAAATGTGTTTTTGTTGGTTACTCTGAAGACACAAAAGCATACAAGTTGTATGATCTTGTCGTAAGGAAAGTAGTCATCTCTTGCGATGTTCAATTCATCAAAAATGAATCATGGGCTGCAACCATCGAGAAAAATGTCAAGATTGTTTTGAATGTCGACCATGATGACATGCTGGAGGAAGTGGTTCAAACACCACATCTAAATCAAAATGTTGCAACACCTTCAAATCCCATGACACCGCGACATGGTTAAGCACAAGGAACGTCGACAAAAGTCACATCTCAAGCTATGTTGGCAAGCACACCAACAGGACATGGACTCCATCAATAATTTCGTCGAGGTCGACATCGACAGACCCAGTAAAGACAATAAGTCTACATGAGATATATGAAGATGATGCAGCAAATTCATTCTCTCTCTTTGCATTATTTTCTCAAATAGATGATCCACTAACATTTGAGGAAGTTGTTGAAGATGAAGTATGGGCACAAGCCATGGATGAATAAATAGAATGCATTGATAAGAATCAAACATGAGAGCTGGTATATGTACCAAAAGATAAAGATGTAATCAATGTCAAATGGATTTACAAGACCAAGCAAGATGTCGATGCGAATGTGCAAAAGCACAAGGAAAAAAATTTACACAGCAGCCCAACATAGACTTCAATGAAACATTTGCACGTCGAAATATGATCTTCATTATAACCCTTCATGAACGCCGAATGCCACATTATTCATGTGTCACATCTTTGGTTGTGTCGGCATATGCCTCACACTTTAGTGAACCATGAATGACTTTGGTCAATTTTATTTCACTTTAGTTTGACTATAGTGAACCATGGTTGACTTTATCAAGGCATGCTTCACTTTAGAACCACGTGGTCATAGTTCAGAATGCAACATGAAATGTTATGAACATCAAATTTCACATTATTAATGCATCATATCTTGGGCATTGTCGCAATCCAACATAACCCTTCATTAATGTCACAATGTGACGTAACCCTTGATGAACATCACAATCCAACACAACTCTTGATAAACATCATAATGCGACATAACCCTTGATGAATTCCTAATGCTTCATTATTCATGTGTCACATCTTGGGTTGTGTTGGCATATATTAAAGACTGTAGTGAACCATGGCTAACTTTGGTTAATAAGCTCCTCGATGAATGTTGCAATGCAACAATTTACCATTAAAGAATGTACATTGGAGGAATGTTGCAATCCAACATAAGCCTTAATGAATGTCACAATGTGAGAAAACCATTAAGCAATGTACCATGGAGGAACGCCGCAATCCAGCATAATCCTAGATGAATGTCACAACACGATAGCACTATTAACAAATGTACCATGGAGGAATGGGATGGTTGGCTATTACTTTACCACGGTTGACTTTATCCAACCATGTTTGACTTAGGTTAACAATGGTTGACTTTAATTTAACCATTGTTAAATATGGTTGACTTTATTATGAACATGTTCTATTGACTCTCTAGAGTTCATCAATTCCAAATTTAATTACATTAAACATAAGATCTTCCTTAAGATTTAATTACATTAAACATAGAAAATTTAATTACATTAAACCTAAGATCTTTCATAAGCTTTACAATCATGGTGATGTTATTTTAATTACATTAAACAAAAGATCGATCTTTCTTGATATTTATAATCATGGTAATGGGTCTCTCCAAGGAAATATTAAAGTGAAATAGTAAAATTCATATAAGGTAAAAAAAAGCAAAGACTCTTATATTGGAAAACACATCTTAACTATTTTGTTGTTTTTTTAAGCTAAAAAGAGTCTTTTTATACAACCTAACATTATTATTAATTTTTAAAATAATGAAATCACATTTGGTTATGAATTCAATTTTATAAATAATTTTAAAATTATTATTAAAATCAATGTGCATAATTATAAAGTAAAATTAAAAATATTGATATAATATGAAATAGGGCGCCCACAAGAAGCTGCTACCCAATTATTATGCAATGGGAGCGTGCGAGCGAAAAAAAACAAGAACGGGCACGCAGCCTTGGATGCGTGCACGCACGCGCTCCTACTTTGGCAGTGGCGAACCTCCACGTCGGATTACCAGCGCGAACAATAGGTGCACACACGCGCCTCTAATGATGCGCATGCATGTATGTGTGCGCACACATATGTGGATGCATACGCATGTTTTGTGCTCTCACATATAGGGACGCACATGCATCCCTGTGTTTAAAAAAAGACAGTGAACAATTTTGTTTGTTCACAACCCACACGCGAGCGCGCAAGGAGGCGAAAACGACACCCAAGGAGGAGAAAACGACACCCATAAAGCCAAAAGGAAGTGTCCAAGCAGCCTAAAATGACACCCACGACGTTGGAGTAAGGTAGATGGAGTATTATTTACATTTTTTTTGTTTATTTTAATGTCTTTTATTGTTTTTCAAATAAAATACAAAATTAAAAATATTTGCAAATTAATTGAAATGGGAAAATTTTGATATTGCAGATACAAATTACCTAAACATAATGACAAATACCAAAGAACCATCCCAAGAAAGGAGTGAAACAAACCAACTAGAGGACCCAAACCCCGAATTAAATGAAGAAAACAATGAAGATGAATTGCACGGGGATCTAAACCAATTAATAATATTGAGTGATGAACTGAAGAACCCTAGGGAACCCTCTCGGTTTCCCCTCTCCACATCACTACAAAACATAATAGAGTCTATCAACATTACCCATGGTGAGATAACCAATTTGAGCCAATATAGGGCTCGAATGAGAGAACATTATGGCACTAGTATATCCAAAGAGGATATAAAAAACCTAAATATCACAAAAGCCCAACTATGGAGCAAATTTACATATCCGAGAATAGGACAGCCTCTAGATGTCAGGAAGAGGCGAGAGCCAAACCTGGAACCCACTAAGAGGACCTCTTGCACCTAGGCAAGATCCAAACCCACTTCCTCAACCCCCTGGGCTAGGTAGCAGGATAGATGAGATCCATGAGTCCATTAGACGTGCCACGCAGAACCTTCTTAGTCATACCACATTTGTGGCTATGTCCTTGCAGAGTGAGCAGGACCACCCCGAGAGACACACTTCTGCATGGTCTACTGGTGGTGGGCGAGGGAGAGCAGCTACAGGTGGTAGACAATATGATCCATCCATCTCGACGGGACTAGTGCCACATCATTTTTTTCGTTATGGGAATCCATGCCATGTTCCCACGCAGGAGCATGCCACAGAGAGATACCTACACCAGGTTAGTTATTATTTTATTTAATGTTCAAGTATTGATTATACGCTATGTAATCTCATAATTTCTAATAAATTTAACTTAGAATCGGATGTTGATGACTTGATTTGTTTTAATGTACAGCTATTCAGTGTTGAGTCTCCAACACTCGGGTGGGAGGACGTTGGTTCCTTCAACCTAGATGGAGCCATGGCAGCTGCAGAGGACATCGTGGCACCATACACATGTATTTTGCTTTCAGCAATTAAATTTAATGTTAGTAGTTAATATTTTCATCCAATTTAGTTAATATTTAATAATTGAATCCAAATATTTTTAAGCACATGAACATGTGTCCATAGGAGTGAGTGACCATCCATCCCCGCAGAGGATCAGCAGATCCCCTCGTGAGCAGGTATCTTGTAATAAAGTATAAATTTCATTTCATTTTAAATGGCTTAGATTTGTATAGTTATATTTTTATGTACTAATATACGAGGCCATGAATATGTATGCAGGTCTGAGTACATAGGCACATTGGTGTCACTGTCTCTCTGTCAACTTCCTTTTTCCCACCATATATGCCAGGTGTATCCCCTGGCATACATGTCCCTTTCCCTGCATCCCTCCCCACCTCGTTCCATCCATCCCTTTCCTCCCATCCACCACCACACTTCCATCCAGCTACCCCTTCTTCGTCACGGCCTTCACTCACTCCCCCCCGCCCCACACATCGAGCCCCTCCCTTGCAATTTCCCATGTTTCCCCCCTCCCCCCTCCTACCACGTGTTGCAGCTGCAACTTTTTCCCAAATTTTCTAAAATTTTGGGCCCTCCTTTTAAATTTTATCTTGCTTGGATTTATTTTGGAAGGCTGAACTATATTGTTTTTTCTATGAATTTGGATCATAAGGTTGATTTGAGGTCAATTGCTTTTCTTTCAGTTTGATCTAGAACTGTCAATGCTTTCGACTTTGAGACTTAGCATTTTATTTTTTCTTCCGATAGTCGGTTTTATCACTGCTAGAGCGGTGTTGAAGATCGAATCGGGGTTTTAGCTCTATATGTCGTCATTGTTCAGAGATGAAACGAATTGTTTTAACCGCTGCATAACTTTAAAGTCTCTTGAGCACTTATTGTTTTCATGATCTTCGCGTATTATTGATTTGTTCTGATCACTATCAGGAATCCATTGATGTGTGAATTAGGGCACTAGTCCTTTGCATTGTCATCGTTTTGGATGGCAGATTGCAAGCACTCCGATGGAAGCTCCTTTCTTTGCCGATCCTGCGGGTTTATTGCTTTTCATTTGTTTTTGTTCATCGGAGCAGTTATGACTTTGGGCGAAAATAGTGTCTCTTTGATTCCCGCCATTGCGGTTCCTTAGCAAACTAGCCATCCGATGCTATAATAGTTTCGACCTCCGCTTTATTTCACCGACGATTTGTTTTTCTCCGGAAGCCTTAGACCATGGGTCACCCGTCGTTGTGGCGTTTTAGTGAACTAACCATCCGACGTTATGTGTTTCGTTTCGCCGATAAGGATTTTATCTACCCGATGCTTAGTTTTTCCCACTGGTGGTGTTTTCCCACCATCGTTGTGAGTTTTTAACTTATTTCATAGGCAATAGAAAGTTATCTATTTTTTATCAAGTTAAGGTTTTCACGTTGAAAATGCAATACCGTTTTTCACCTATTAACACTTATTTTTTGGTAGTATGGTGTATTTTTATTTGGATAAATGATGAGTTTTTCATTTTAATTGCAGAAGAAACCTAGGATATTTTTTAGATTTAGTTGATGATTACTGCTGCAAAGAAGACATAGCAGAAGGGAGTTGGCTGAAGAAAGGAGAAGCTAAAGCATAAAGAAGCAGAGATGCTACTCAAGGAAAAGAGGAGAGCGAAAATATGAGACCCACAGGGTCTCAAAAGGACCAATGGATTACTAAGCATAATCATTAAGAGCAGTGTCTCAGGCTTGGGAAGTTCATCAGTTACCAAGCCGGTCCCGTTTTACAAAGTGCCTGTAAATCTTAATCTTAATTTGAAATATAACGTTTGTATGAATCATGAGCACTCATAAAAGACAAAATTGTAAGACTAAAACGTTCGAGGGAGCCCAAAGGTCATGGGGTGGGGGCAACCCAAAGGTTTTGCTATTTTTGTATAAATATAGGAAAGTTCAAGAGAACCAGGACTTTTTCCCAGTTAGACTTGTGAGAATACATTGTAAGAGGAACTATTTTGTTTTGCAATAGATAATTACAATTTTTCCTGTTGGAGAAAGCTTTGGTGGAATGTTCAAATGTTGTGCAATGGATGTTGTTGAAGGGGAACTATTTCGTTTTCAGCTTTTATTCATTAATTGTGAGATCGTTCTAGCTTGTTGAACCTATGTTCTTGTATGAATGTTCTCTGGTTTATTTTATGATAATTTCCACTATGAGTAATGAATGTTTTCACAAACAATGAGCTATCTTTTTGTTCATCTATCTATTCATGTTTATGTGTTTTGACATAAGAACAGTTACCTGTGATTTCTCTTAATACATGAACAGTAATACATTACTGATTAAATGATAATCTCGCTCCCTAGGGACAGCTTAGTTAGTTATTTAGTTTTATTTTTTGTTGTGTGTGATTTATATGCGAGAGATCTTAAGACAAGAGGTAAGAACCTGCGCATCACATTATGATTGCTCCTCGTACTCTTGATCAATCTGCAATTTTAGATAGTCACTTGCATATCACACTTAAAGCTAAAAAATACAAAAATATACACGGTGGACCGGGCCGCAATCGATAAAACCTTTTATTTTTGTTATCTGACCTACGACAGCCGAACCATAAACTAGACGAATTGCCCATACCAAACAGTCATGGGCTAGTTGGGAATGTTGACTGGGGAGAATCCCTTGTTGTTGTTGCCTGCGATTTTCCAGGCCTCAACACCATGATACACCATCTATCCACATTCACCCATCCCTCCACCCCATCCCAGACCTCAGTCCCCTCCCCCATATTCCCCCACCACCTTTGTTTCCTCTTCCAGGGTGACCCATTCCATTCTACAACCAGTTGGGGTTTATCATTGTACATCACCACTTCACCCACTCTAGTCCATGCCCTCTCTCACTGTGCCCCTATTTTTGTAGCCAACGTCAATGTGGCTACATCCTCTGCTATGCCATCCACCCTAGCATCAGAGCAGGGTGTCTAGCCCACTGCTCCACCTGCCACCCCTGAGCACTAGCCGATTGCTCCACCTTCCAACCCCCAGGACCAGCCGATTGCTCCACTTGCCAGCCCCCGGGACAAGCTCATTGTGTTCACAGTGAAATTGATTATTTTATGAAAATATCGTGCAATATTAACGAAAATTAATAGAGACAGTAAATTGTATGAGTTATCTTATTGTTTAAATGTTGCAGGGTGGCATTGCCGAGAGACTTGGACCACGGAGGAGGGTAGCTCGCTCACCACTTACGGTCTTGTATGAGGTGAGCTATTTAAGATTTGAAACCATAATTTTTATTTTTAAATTGTGTTTTATACTTGTATAATTACCTGTAGGAGTTGACATTTGATTGTTATTGTTTCAGATCCCAAGGGGAGGTGGTCGAAGTGGCCAGAAGAACCGAGCTTCCTCTAGCTCAAAGAACAAGAAGATCGATTTTGTAGGTGCACCTGGGAGATCCGAGGGTGGGCATGAGGATTGAGATACCCTCCTATGTACACTAGCCATGATGTGGCATTTTGACACGAGTTGCTTTATTTTGTATAGGGCATGAGTTGCCATATTTTGTATATGACATGAGTTGCCATTGTATAGGCATTGGGAACGATGTTCCATTTTTCACTACTACTGTATATGATTGGAAATTTGTGTATATTAATATATCATTTTGCACTTCTTTATATTACTCTACATTTTATTACAGATTTGCATACATTATTTCGAATGCAGTAGTAGTTTAAACTTGATGTGCTTGCAATACTTATTGTTGATGAAGCAATAAAGTCTGTATGTTCACAATAAAATGCATAAAAAATTTAACATTGTAGGTTAGTTAACAAAAAAATACACAACTACATAAACATGTACAATAACAATGATAATTTTAAATACCAAATACCTGATCTTGTAAATCATAGTGCAAATAATTTTTCAATCTAGCAAATTTTTCCATGAAGTATTCTTCTTGCTACCAAATAATTTTATCGAGATATTTTTATATTTTTCCAAGCCTCCCTTCACCCCTCATCCCTTCCATTTGTTGTCTCGGCTTGTCATACCTAGCTTTGGCCTTGTTATTGCAGACCTAAACCCTAAGGACCTATACCTAACTAGACACCTAACCTAAAACCCTAGCTTTCTACCCTTCCAAACCCTTCCTCCCTTCTCCATCTCCTAACCTACTCGCTTACCTTTCCACCTCTCCTCTCTCATTTCCTAACCCTAACCTTGGAATCTCATACTCCTATCCTTGACCTATAGGATCAAACCTTCACCCCCTTTCAAAACCCCTTCTATAGCCTTAGCATCCCTCCTAGGACTCTACAAGTCAAGCTCTCTGAAACCCTAGCTACCAACAACTCCTAGATAAGAATCAATTCTAACTAAAGTTGGTCACTCATTCCAAAATGAATCATTACAACAATCACACCAAGTAACCTTAGGGTTTCTCAAATGCCACAATCCCTAGCCTTCTTCTCTCACAAAAGCTACAAAGTTAAATACTTTCTTCTCTCCTCAAGGTGAATTTCATGAAGAATGTCATCTAGCCCTTTGTTGAAATATAACTCCTATAGAACCCTAACTCCTATTGAACCAACATACTAACACCTACAGTCTTATTCATTGTCCAAATTGCAATAGAAAGCACTTGTTTGCCTTTGGTATTTACAAAGTAATTATTGTCTCATTTTGCAACCTAGAAATTGATATTGGAATGATATTCTCTTCCATTTTGTTAAGTCATGAATTTTTTTTCTTCAGTCTTATATTTTGCTTGTGATTTTTTGTTTTAAGCTTGCTCATTTGCTTACTTCTAGGAAATTTTGGTTTAGAGTGAAATTTTGATTTTTTTCCTTTAGGATTTCATTATTTTTGTTTTTCTTATGTCCTAAAGGGTTCTATAGGATATATGTTGAGTAATAGTTTCATAAATAAGCACTAAGACCAATTTTTAGTCATTTAAACTTATGTTAAAGTTGAATTAGTGGTCAAAAAATCACAAAATTTGATTTTCAAACTTTCTTGTAGCGCAACGGTTAAAATTTTACACTGGCGCGCTATAAGAAAATCGTGGGTGCAAAATTTGTCAGTTTTTACGCTGAATTCTCCAATATTTTCGCTCCTAGGATGAATAATCACATGTGTAGGCAAGTTTAATATGTGTTTCATCAAATACAATCATGCAAACAAGTGTTGTCTATGACGTGAGGGAGATCATGGCAGTCAGAAGTTAAGGCTTGGAAAATCATGACAGACAGTGAAATGAGGCGAGATTGACGGGAAAGAGGTTCTCCAATTAAGCATTACGAAATGGGTGGAGAAGTGGAATGAAGACACATTGCTAAGAATCGGGAATTTGCAGTTGAGGAAGGAATTTAGGGTTTTCTCAACGCGACAGTTGGAAGTAAGCTGAAGACTTGAAGACACCTGGACGGTTAAATTCGACATTCAGATAGTCCAAGAATCAAATTTTAACACCTGCAGCAAGCTGGGAGTGAGGTATTCCGTGTGACCTTGGTCATGGCCTTTCAAATTGGGGGTTTTTCTATTAAGGCTTATAAGGTTAAATTTATTAAAGAAATCATAAACTCATGTATTCAACAAGCTCCCAACGGTGAGAGATAAGTCCAAAAGGTCTAAATGAACATATTTGATATTAGTAAAGTTCAGTAGCAGCTCTGTTTAAAGACCTTTGGTGCTCTGTTTGACCTAAATTACCCAATCTCGGTACAAAACATTCCCTGCATTGACAATAGAACTGACTGTTAAAAAAATCGAGGAAAAACAGCCAGGGAAAATCCAAAGGAGAACTGACTGTCAAAACTCTGAAAACTTGAGGAAAAAAGGCTGTTAGGTCACTAACAGGTTCTAAAAATCACACATAAGCATTATCAAGCCTTGTAAAAGTATATGAAGAAGAGTGGGAAGACCAACAGGGCTGAGCCCACTGAGATAAATTGGATAGACAAGTTTCCAGGGTGTGTTGAACTCTTTGAGAATGTTGGATGGTTGAACTTCTTTAAAAAGATTGATGGATATAATACTGAAGTTTCTCATAAATTTACTCAATGTTATAACCAAGATATAGTATCATTTGATACTCTGAAATTCAAATTAACTGTAGAGTTGGTGGCTGAAGCAATAAGGGTCAAGAATGAAGGGGAACTTTGGTTCAAAAAGGTGCCATTACCTTCAATGCCCAAAGGTATCTATTGCCTGGAATTGTTCCAGATTGGAGCAAGGGAGTGCTTATCCATAATTTCAGAGCTGAATGGGTAGATCCTATCAAGGTTCTACAAAGCTACATTACATGTGAAGGGAGGTATGCTTTTGTCTTCAAGTATCATTTCAGGTTCCTTCAGCATCTTGTTGGTGAATCAAGGATGAATCTCCCTTTCTTCCTGTTAAAGAGTTTGCAGAAAATGTCAAGCAGGATCAAAGAGCATCAGAATCACACAAGTCAATCCATCTTTCACCATGGGTTAATTAAACTTATTATTAACATTGTTTTGAAAAAAGAAGGAAAGACTTGGGACTACTTTCTCTTTAGGTCTGGGTTCCACAATAACCAGGAAGGATAGCCTACCAAAAAGTAGGTTGATAAGGGACAAACCCTAATTAGAAAATTAAGACAAAAGGTGAAGGCTGAAGATGAAAAATCTGTCAAGTTAGAAAAAGTGGAAGAACCTTCAAAAGAAGATTATGAATCTCAGCAGCCTTCAGTTGACAGTGAGAACCAAAATTTGTTGTTTATTCATAAGGAAGCCCAGCTTGTTAAAAATGAAACACCAACAGAAGCACTCATTGATGAAAAAATTGTTTTTACAGAAAAGGTTTTAAGAGATGAAGAAAATACTAAGGTCCAACAACGAAGCCCAATTACCATCTTATCTGAAGATGAAGCTTACTTGTTGGAAGGAGATGAGTTGAATGTCAGTGCTGATACTAGGGTTGGCACACACAGGAAGTTCTACAGTCGGGAGGATAAGACAGTAATACCAAAGAAAAATAAGATCAAGGTTAAATAATTTGCCTCTATCATGCATCAAGGAAAATTTTTAAAGATGATAGGAGAGTTTGCCCGAGGCTGAAGACCCAAAACTAGACCCAAAAACAAATTGAGGCGAAACATGAAGAAGTTATTGAATCCTAAGTTGAAAACAGAAGGAATAAGTATGATTGACACTTCTTCCTCAGATGAAAATTTCAAGTCTAGCAAGGGTGGCAGCAAAGGGAAAAAACCATTAAAGACAGAAGAAGAATCTAACCTCACCGAGACAAAATCGTCTGCTGTGTTTTTGGAAATACGAGGTGAACTTTTGAAGGAACAACAAAAAGATGAAACAGAGATTTCTTATTCAGAAAACAAGCTGTTAATGGATGAAGGTGCTCCTACTGAAATAGATAATCAAGAAAATCCAAGTGTTCATGATAGTTCCACAGAGCTGCTGCCTAAGGATGAGGAAATATTCAGAAAACTGAACATCCCATGGCTGCCCAGTGAGCTACAAAATACAACAGGAAGCAAGGCATTTGAATTAGAGAAGGAAAATTTGCAAAGATCCATCAAGCAGTATAAACATCAAATAGAGTATATGCAAGAAACAAACGATGGTTTGATTACAGCAAATAGAAGACTCAGGGAAGACTTAGACGAAGTGAATTATCACTACCAAGAGCTTATTGCAGTCTCCAAAGAGGCCCTAAAAAGTAAAAGAAGTACAGATTTACAGTGTGCAGAATTAAAACAAACTATCAGAAATCTACAGCAGCAGAATAAGGAGCTTACAGGAAGAATGACAGAGATGGAATCTGAGCAGCAGAAAGCTAGGAAAAAGGCCCAAGCCTTAGATGGAATAGCTTTATTGGCAAAAGTTGCTAAAGACCTATGAGCATTGTTAGCTAAAACAGTTACTTGTTATGTTTTTGAGGAATACTTTATTTTTGTAAATTACTATTTTGATAATAACCTATCGATGAGTAGGCTAAAAACAGTTAAGGTTTAGACTCTAACTGAATTTTGAAAAAACAGTATTTAGGAAGGTCACAAAGAGAACAAGAGGTTCGACTTTTGGATGGCTAGAGGAGGTCTCTTGACTTATTGATAAGCTAAGTACTTGGCTCTCATGTGTATTTGATGAATAGATTATGAAATATATGCTCCATTTTACCCCTCATTCTGTGTTTTGGCTTCATTTCTAGCTTGTTTAGCTACACAATTGATAATTTCATTGCAGGTTTATAGTCTTTATGCTTGTAGTGCTTGTCAGTTGTGGATGAACTTCAATGTTATGTTATGTTGGATACATGGTTATTATATTATGCATCTCTGTTTTTCTTTACTTGTGATTTAGTTCCTATTTGGCTTATGAATGTATTCCCTTTTGTCACCAAACTTCACAACCAGAAAAACCTTTCAAAAACCCTAAAAACCTAGTTTTGTTTGATTGAATATTTGAGATTGTGTTGGCTTGTTTCTTTGTAGTCTGGAAACAATTTCTGGCACAAACACATTTGATTGACTGGAAATTTCATAGTATTGATGAGCTCAGAATCATATTGAACATGACTATTTTTGGCTTGCATTTGTTACATCTACTTGGCAAACATTGATTTTGATAAATTCAGCAATTCATATCATTTGAAGACGAATTTGACATTGCTTACTCTCATTGAATACATACATATTTGTTATTCTATTGTTGAGCACTTGCAATTTTAACGATCTATTGTACTTGTTGTAATTTTAATGATTTAAGGGTTAGCATGCATAAACTAGGGTTTAGAATATGTGATGAAACCCTAAACCTAGGAGGGAAACCCTAACACCAACCCTACCTAACCATCTGTTATGGCCTCTTATAAAGTACCCTTTTGTTTGTATATGAGCATGCCTAGGATTGTAGTCATATGTCACATATTCTTTATAGACTAATCAAATGAAATACTTCAAAGCTTAAGCATGGATTACTTCACATAAGATAGGGCTAGAGCTTCATGAGCACTCCTTTTATAAACCATAGTGAAATAAGTAAAACATAGCTCATCTTCCAAAACTCATACATGTAAGTAGGAATATTTCACCTTCTACGGACAGAAGCTATTCCTCTGGTCTGAATCATTCAGATCCAGAATAAATGAGTGAACGACAAAGGATGAAGACTTTCCCTAGATGTCGTAGACACCTAGAATGTTGCATCGATAGTGAACCTGTGTACTTGCAACCATATCAAACACGCAAACACATCAATTCTAGCAGAACATCATCTACTTATCCATGTTAGTGACTAAGGAATCCAACAACATTTACATGCGAAATCAAAACAACAGTAATGTGGGACGAAAATCAGCTTTGCATTAAGATGAATGGAGAAGTTTACAACCAATTAAGACTTAGTGTCGACATGCATCTCCATGAAACCAACACTTCATCCCCATAAGCTCCAAATTTTCTCTCTATGCTCTCAAATGGCTTGGGCCAAGTGTTCAATCCAACATCATAACAATACCTCTATAGTTCTCCCCCTCAACCATGGACATGAGCTTGTATTTATAAGGCTCAATGGATAGGAATGGTTGAGAGATTTGTGGATGAGGTGGCCTCTAAGATCCTATGATGGGGGATCTCGAGCTCAACTGACCCACAATGATAGGGATAAGGGAGGACACGAGGCTCATGATCTAGAAGCCTCAAGAAACTTCTATTTTTCCCATTTTACCCAGGGTACCGTTTTTTTCTTCTTATGACAGAGCAGTTTAGGTTAGAAACGCTTATGGACCAAAGGCCATAGGCAGTGGCACTGCTTATGGAAAACAAGATACAGGCCACACGAGCAAGGTACCACTCATGGTTAACAAGGAAAGCGCGGTGTTGAGTATTTTCATTAAAGATTGACAAACAACATGGGTCTCCACTCCAAGTGCTGGGATTAAGGGCAAATATGTAAGTCAAAGGTCTTATCACATGGTGGTGACAGGATTTGGGTGTAACACAATGCCCCCCAAAGCATGAGTCTTAGAGGGATACGATAAACAAGAGCTTTGAGAGAACAAGTTGTCACTTCGAGGTGAAAATGTCAGCTCGATCAGAGCATCTCACCAAGTAGGCATCTGTGGTACATCAATAATTTTGACTCATAGACACAAGTAACCAACTCATGGCTGTAGACCAATACAAGTCAGATCCATGGGAGGAATAAACAAGCATGGCTACTAGAATACAGCATAGATCCATGTGATAGAGGACTCAAACTTAGACATAGCTACCAGACATACAACGTAGATCTATGTCATATAGATGAAAATTTGAGCATAACCACGACCATTCAAATGTGGATGCTAGATATATGAAACTCCATCGCAACCTAGGGAAAAGCAATGAGCACTTTAAACACATACCCAGGGTCTTCGTCTCATCTTCCACAAAGTATGATTCTATCCATGTGATTACAATGATCTGAAGTCAAACATGGTAGAAACCACTTGATTACCGGCCAATGATGGGAATTGTTAACAAGTGCGAGGGAGATCATCATTGATTTCAATGATTCCCAAGGTACCCTAGTACAATCTATTGAGTGTGAATAGATGTCCTGATGTCGAACACCCAGTCGATTCTATCGATCAAAGGTCAATGATGAGAACCTATGTCAAGAGTGAGAGAATATGTCATTAAGGCATAGAGATCTCAAGGTACTAAGTTTTTGTTTCTAAGAATATTTCCCGGATGATGAGCTGATGTCGACAGGAAAGGTCTCGTCAAAAAAGGGCCATGATGAGTCCCACATCGACGACACGAAACTCAGAACATAGTTCTGGAATGCTGTGAGACTGACACAGAGACTGTTCTAACTGCAGAGGAAAAAATTCTTCAACTTTCCTTTGAACATTGGGTGGCACGACAAAAGACTTGGCAGCATGACCGAACGGGACAAATACACAATGCGACAGTGGACAATGCATTCTTTTGAAAGACTCAAAGGAGTGACATGACTCATAACAGTGGATCGTCAGGGAGATCAGCTGAATACCCAATTGACTGAAATGATATGCAGACAAGTGCAATTTTCAAAGGTAACGACAAACTACTGCCATTTATTTGCAAAATGATTCCCTTCCCATTTTCCCCATCATGATCGATGAGTGCCTCTTTTCAGTTTTACGAGTTCAAAGAGGGTAACAAACACTCGGTATAGCTTGTTTGAAGAAAAGTACAAACTCATATGTTTTACGAACCTGAGAGAGGAGGGGTTCGTTCCCAAATGAATCTCTCAATTTTTAATTTAACGAGTCCAATGAAAGAAAACTCGGTATCATTCATGTTTAGAGATTTTGAATGATTACGAAAGAAGACTCCAAAGGGGTCCTTTTTCGTATGATTTAGTCCCTAAGGCCCGAAAAAGTGTAAAATCATACCTTAGAGAACTCTTCCAGTCATGATTGGCTGGAGTGTTTCTTTTTCGTAAATAGTCTATCCGAACCGAAAAATAGATAACCTACTGTCGGAGAGACGACTCTTTGAATGCTTTAACGAGCGTGAATAAGACAATATAGCTCGACAATATTTTCGTATTTAGGGAGCCTAAAAATAGTTTAAAGAGGAATCCATGGGGTTTCTTTACACAATGTTAATTTTTACGAGCCTGGAAAGAATCGGAAATGGACTCGACGATATTTTTGTGCTTAAGGAGCCTGAAAAGGGTTAAAAGAAGACTCCATGAGGTTTCTTTACACAATATTAGTTTTTACGATCCTGGAAAGAATAAAAAACAGAATCGGACCTTTGATACTAGGTTTAAAGAGCGTGACCAAAGTTTCGTAACAAATGCTCATCGACTTTTTTCATTTTATGGTAGTATGAAAAATTCATAAACAAACTCCCAAAACTTTACTGCTATGGTTCTTTCTATCCTGCAACGACTCAAAAAACAAGTGTTAAATGCGCTCATAACTAACATTAAGGGATTACGACTGATAAATTTTGAGTAAAAAGAAATTTTTAAATCAAAACTATAGCACATCAAACCCAAAAATGTATATATAAGTCATGTATATAGTAAAAAATCAAATCATTTTACTATTTACCCATAGTGGAGAGCATTTGGAGCACTTTCCTAGTCAGATCTTTAGCTGCTGATATCGGGAGTTTCCACCATCGGATTCGAGTGCCATCAGTTCTAGGTAACAGTTAAAACCCTACTCTTCCTTTTCATAGTCTTAATTTTGAATTTTGATGGGGTTTTGGGCTTGTATGGCAAGCCCTAAAACCATGGGAATGGGCATTGTGCTTATCCCTTGTGGGATACGCAATACCTCACTAAAACAAGGCTCACAGGTGGTGCCACTGCCTGTCTTCAACGATGCACAAACGGTGCCGGCCATGAAGATTTAAAAATGATAACACAAGCAAAGATAAATCATTTCTTTGAATTTAAATGATTAAGGATGATTCTAATGTGTTTTATGATTATTTTTGGCAGGTATTTGCTGATTAATCATGGTGATATGGAAAGAAAGTCAACATGACAACAATGACGCTTTCGTTGAAAGGAATGTGGGTTGTATAGTCGCATTACGAGATTGTGTGCTCCTGAAATTCTTTCGGACCCTTAGCATGGTATAACATGAGCGGTTGTTAGAGCACATACTTCGGATGTGGAATCTGGAGCAGCAACACTTCGAGGTTGGGGCTCATATTCTGACAGTAGACGTAGAGGACATCTACTTCTTGACTGGACTCTCAAGATGGGGTGCCCCCATCTTGTTGATAGGTTCCCGAGGAGGGGATATTACCACACAAGAGTTGATAGACCGTCACTGTATCCCAGGGATGAGGACATCGGGGAAGAAAATCCCCATAAAGGCAAGGATGGATGGGCCCCTATGGACTGTCTTATTTACTATGCAGAGAGTGGCCAGGAGTCAGGGTGTGCACCAGGATTCTAGGGAACACATGTTATATGCCATAGAGGCCATGGCACCTATAGTATTCAACTGGGTGGAAGCCCTGCTTCCGATATTCAAATATCAGTTGACTAAGTGTCGGCAGGGAGAACTGAAGCAGTTCGGTTTTGGATCCATTCTAGCCTGATTCTTTTTCAAGTGGGTACCACAGATGATACCTCAGGTGGTCTTCACAGAGCTGAGAGTGCGGGACCCCCGTATGTAGAGGCGAGTCCAAATTATGGTCTGTACTGGAGCGAGCTGGGGGAGGGTAAATTTCGGTGACCCATTCTTCAAATGGCTCTGAGATTAGATCCTCATGGTGGAGGATTATGCTTATGTGGGTACGGACTTCAGCGGAGACCCTGACCTACCTCTCCCACCTGGCGAACAGTGGGGTGACATCGGTAAGAAGCAAGAAACCCTAAAATGGATAAAATGTTTTTATGTTTTTTAATGTTTTATATTTTTTATGTTAAGTAACAAGACTTGAATATTTTCATGCAGATGTTGGAGCATCACGACCTACGGGAGCTTCCCCATTGGATAGATGAGTTGGAGCCTGCTTTGTACTGCAGGGCGATGATATCACCGGGGAGTTAGAGGAAAACCTGGAGAGGTTGACCTTGGACATCCCAAACGCTTCCATTGATGACCTCCCTCTGAGGTATCAGAGACCTACAGCGGGAGTACTGGGTCGATTTAGTAGGCTGCTACATAGAGTAGCCCAGGCAGTGATGTGCTACCATGAGCATCATTAGACATTGTGTGCATGAGATATCTACTGAAAGCTGATAACTTTAGGATTTTGTATGGTTATTTTTTCCTGAAATCCTACGTGCTTCAGATGAGGTCTTGTGACCTATTTTTTGTAAACTTGTTTATATATATATATATAATATATATATATATATATATATATACAGACTTTTACCCGGTGTTTATATGTCTCAAATGGTAAATGTATTTTACATGAGTTTTATGTGTCTTTAATTGTTTATTTACAATGAACCATATTTGATTTAACGTCGTGAATGGGAAATATGCCAATCTAGGATGTAATTAGCTAATGAGTCAGCAACTACATTATGTTCCCTAGGGATATGCCTATAAGTGATGGTTTCAAATGACCTTTCTAACAAACGTACCCTCCGGAAAAGGCAGAGAAGCACAGGAATTCTAATGATGTAGACATGGTTTAGATGACAAACCACGAGTTGTGAGTCCATCAAGACTACCAAATTGTGAACATCTTGGGAGGTAGCTTTAGTCAAAAGACCTATGACTTCTCGGTACTCGGTGATGTTATTGGTAGCAGGACCAATACAAACCGCTCCTTAACTGACCAAATCTTCAACCGAGGAATAGAGGACCCAAGCAGCTGAGGCGAGATTCAAGGTGTGGCGGCAAGCACCATCAGCGAAGCCGTAGAAAGCCATCTGCTCTGCATGACCAAAACATGGTATAAACAGATGCGGACACTAAACTCAAAACCATATTGAAAATACTAAAGGCACACTGAAAGTCACTCAATATACATATATACAAGATACTATCCAAGAAATACCTAGGCATAGTACCTCTTAAGGTACAACCCATTGGGAGGTTTCCCTAAAGGGATTCCATCGTAGTCAACGAGCTCGTAGGCCCCTTTCTCTAAAACTTTAGAAATGACGAAAGAACCGTACCACATGGACTCGAACTTTCATTTCCCTAGCTTGTTGTATCTCTGGTCATAATTCAAAACTAGGTCACCCTCGTTAAAAGCACGGGGTTGGACATATTTATCATACGGCACCTTGACGCGTTTCTTATGTGCCTCATTAGCTAAGGCAGCATCTCTCCGAGTCTCATCAAGGTTATTCAAGTACAAAAATATTTCTTCCTCTGCAAAAGTGTCTGGGAGAATTTCAACGACAAGTTGTAAAGATGGAATCTGACATTGAATCGGTAAGACAACTTCGAGTTTGTAAACAAGCTGGAAAGGCATGAAACTAGTAGATGTTTTCACTGAAGTCCTATAAGCCCAAAGAGCGGAGAAAAGAATGTGGTGCCAGTTGGATTTATGATCTCCAACCATCCGACGAAGCATAGTTTTCAAAACTTTGTTAATGGTCTCTACCTGACCATTAGCTTGTGGATAATATGGCATAGAGTTTTCATGGCGAAAACCTAGCTTGGCACTCAGTTCTTCCATCATTTGATTACGGAAATGTGATCCATGATCGGTAATAATGTACTACGGGAATCCAAATCTAGCTATGATATGATTGAATAGGAAGAGAGCAGCAGTCTTACCATCTTCTGCATATGTATCCATGGCCTCGGCCCATTTTGTGAAATAGTCAATGGCTACGATGATGTAACAATGCCCCCCGACTGAGGTAGGCTTACAATGCATAAATTCAATCCCCCACTTGGAAAATGGGACAATGGCAATGACGGGGTGTAGCGGAGCAGGATGAGTGTGATTTTTGGGATAAAAATGTTGACAAGGTGGGAATTTCTTAATAGCCTCATGACAGTATTCGAAGACTGAAGGCCAGAAATAGCCAGCGCAAAGGATTTTCTAGGCTGTATCCATCCCAGATAAATCACCGCCACATGCTCCAAAGTGGAAATCATTCAACACATGTTCAGCCTCCTCATGGGTGAGGCATCGCCGGAGAATAGAATCAATCCCACGTCTATACAAGGTATCATTCAGGATGAGGTAGTATTTCGTGTGGCGACAGATACGGTGGTGATCATCATGGGATAAATGTGGCTGAAATCGTTGTGTTTGGAGATAAATAAGAAAATCTCCATACCATGGATCGGTAGTGCTAATCAGGAATAGGAATTCATCCGGAAATGAATCACTGGGCTCAGATTCCGTTGAAGCACAGGAAAGATCACACATGAGCTCGGCAAAGACCAGGGTTTTCTTTGATGTGGCTTTGGAAAATTCCAGATCAAATTCCTATAGTATGACTATCCATCAGGAGTACTTTCCCCCGAGCACCTGATGAGTTAGGATGTAATACATAGGGTTCTGTTCTACCAATACAGTGGTTGTGCGGAGCAAAATGTAGTGATGAAGTTTTTGTACAGCAATAACCGTGGCCAATGCTAACTTCTCCACGCGTGAATATTGGATTTCAAAATCCATAAGATTCCTACTTACATAGTAAATCATGTGCTCCTGACCATTGGGATTTTCCTCCACCAAAACCATAGCAATGGTAGTAGTGGAGGCAGCAAGATACAAGAGAAAGTCCTTTGAATAATCTGGCGGGTGTATCACGGGTGAATGAGTCAGAGCATGTTTGAGATTATCAAAGGCGCGTTGGGCTTGGTCATCCCAAAAGAATGGGGTGTCCTTTTTAAGGAGACGCATATAACCATGCATTTTCTCAATGAAATTGCACACGAAACGATGGAGAAAGTTTGCCTTCCCTTGCAAACTTTCAAGTTCAAGGAGACTATTTGGGGCTGGTAGAGCTAAGATGGCAGCAATTTTCAAGGGGTCGATCCAGATGCCATCCGTAGAGACCACAAATCCTAACATACGTCCCGTCTCAACACAGAAAACACATTTATGCAGATTGAGCCGTATATTATAATGACAAAATCTTAGGAAAATGTCTCTAAGATGACCAGGGTGGTCCTCCTGTAGCTGTGAATGAGCAGGGAGGTCATCAAGGTACGGTTCAACAATATGTTTAATATTGTGAAACGCATAGGACATCGCACGCTGGAATGTGGCTCCAACATTTTTCAAGCCAAAATGTAACTTATTATATGCAAAGGTTCCCCATGGGAAAATGAATGTCATCTTGTGTTGATCGGTGGGTAATATCTCAATCTGATTATAGCCAGAGAAACCATCCAAAAATGAGAAGATGACACTTCCAGCACAGTTGTCAATAATCTGATCGATGTGCGGAGAAGGAAAGTTGTCCTTGGGACAAGCTTTATTCAAATCCCTAAATTCGATACAAAATCCAATGGTGCCCTGCATTTTAATGACAGGGACAACATTCGATACCCATTTCATCATGGTTACGGGATAAATAAGCCCAACTTTGAGAATTTTCTCTATTTCAGCTTTAATAGCTGCGGCCTTCTGTGGATGCACTTGCCTTAGTTTTTTCCTGACAGGTTTAGCCATGGGATAGGTTTCAATCTCGTGGACCAAAATGGATGGGTCAATCCCCAACATCTCTTCATAGGACAAGGCAAAAACATCACGGAATTCTTTGAAAAGTGCCTTGTATGCTTCAGATTCATCTTCCAAGCAGTTCTTCCCAACATGAACATGCTCGATGGTACCAGGCTTGGCTGATATGTCAATCGGATTCATTTGAGTAATGTTGCAAAGTTTTCCTTCAGAATCTATGTCTTGCAACAATATAGGACTTTGGGGTACATTGACAATATCAGTAGGAAACAGGGATGCATAATCATGGTTAACCAAATTGGTGTTGGGGAGGAACATGGATCTATGATGGTGATCCTCCCAAATGGACTCATCCGTACTCATGATATCCATAATGGACTCGTCGGAAGTAAAAGTATCAGAGAGATAATCTAGAACAGGAGGAGACGGTTCTAACCAATAAGGTAAATGGTAAGGATCCGAAGCCACTAGATGAAGGTCATTAGTGTGATCATTGGAAAGGGTTTGAATGGTGTCATACATTACTTCGTGTGAACTCAACGAGGTGGACTCAACAACTTGTTTTCCCTTAGGCTCACAAAGAAAAGAGGCGATCATATGGACTATCACGGTATCCATGTTAGGAGGAGTGGATGGAAAAATCCCCATAAGGGATGAATCCTTCAACATGCCTACCCCAATCGACTGGTAAGGAGGAGGGGACTGGCCTAACATGGGGATGTTATTATCCATAGAGGTAGTAACATCCGGCATGCATAAATCAAGTTGGTCAATGGTAACAATTCTCCCTATATGCAAAAATTGGACTATTCAAAATACTGTCGAAGCGACAGCAGTCATGGCATAAAACCAATTTCTTCCTAGAAGGAGGTTGTAATCTAACGGGGTTTCTACCACTTCTACTTGAATAGAAACAATTTTTCCCCCAATCTTGACTGTGAGGGCTGATATGAGACCATGGGACTGGAAACCTCATCCATCAAAGGCCTTCAGAGTCGTACGTGATGTTACAAGCTTTGGAGAGACGAGAGATTTCCAACAAGATAGAGACAAAACTGAGGTTGAAGCTCCTTCATCAAGTACCATTCTAAAAACCTTCTTTCCAACTACTTTCGTAATGATCTAAAAATCCAATTTATGAGGTATCCTAGACTTATAGCTCTCGATATTGAAATAAATCAAATTAGTATTATCTGGGTCTAAAGCTCCTAATGTTGTTAACAAGTTTTTGCGCTGTGTAGGAAAACTTTGGAGTACTTCTAAGGTACACATTGCACAAGGTACCCAAGTGAGATCTTCAACTACATTACAAAATTGAGCAGCTGGGGAATTAGAGTTAAATACAGCCTTCCGAAGAGTACTCTTGGGTGGACACAAAATCATGTCAAGAGTAGGCTTCTCGATGGATAGGGGTACAATAGACGAGGATTCCAGAGAAATAGTAGAGGGAGCTTTCCCTAAAGAAGAATGATCTTATTTCTTATCTACGGGTTTGCCATAATTCTGAGTTCAAGTTTGCAGATTAATGGTATCTGAGGACATCATAGGAATTTCCTCTAACGAACTAGAGTTACCCTGATTAGACATGTGGTCTATCAGTTGTTGTTAAGAGGGAAAAGGATCAGTGAGTACTGCGGGTGTGGGATTTGATTTCAAAGACTGGGAGATTTCATCCCGATGGGGACACTCTTTTGCGAAATGGTCACCTCCACATAGCAGACATGGATATTTTTCCTTTCTTTTCCCTTTATCGTTATCATTGTTGGTTGGTATTGGATTCTCCTGTGGGTTTCTGGGATTTTTATTCTTACCTTTACCCTTCTTTTTATTATTGCCCGAGGTTTGAGTACTCTGAATAGAATTGACCTCAGCGGAAACCTTAGGAGTTGAAGGAGTAGGGGTGGAAGTCTGGGGTTTCTTGGCAGGTTTTGCTGCTGACAGGGGCTGGATTGAACCAACAATCCCATCAATAAGTACTTCTGCTAGTGGCTTTGCAGGGTCGGTGCTAGGAGAGGAGCTTGAGGAATCAAGTCATAAAGAGTTCCTAACTGGGAATAGACCAAGTCTAGATACTAGTCTTGATTAATATCCTGCTCTTTAGTAACAACATCGCCCATAGCCACATCTCAGGCAATTGGAGGCAACAAAGATTTGGTGAACCAATCAGCTAATAACTAATCCAGAATAGGGGCCTTAATGATCCTTCTTTGCCTTCTCCACTCATGGATATGATCAAATATGTGGGTGGAGGTGTTCTGTCGTAGAGAAGTTAAGAGATCAGTACCCGTTTCATAACGGATAGGGAGTTGAAAGTGTGTAAGAAACACAGTTGCCAAGGAGCCAAAATCCACAAACAAATGTTGTGGAAGTTCAATGTACCACTTCGCGGCTGTACTGGTCAAAGTTCGCTGAAAAAGTCGTAACCGAACTGAATCATCCATGAGGGAGTTTGAAGAACACCATAGATGGAATGTCATGACATGGTTTTTCTAATCGTCTCCCTACTTCCCATCGAACTTCAGGATGTCCGATGGTAACTTTACCGGAATGGGAGGCCACGAGGGATTGTGTCGAATGGGGTCATTAATCAACTTAGACATGTCAGGCAAGTCCAAAGTTGCTAGGAAAGGTAACTAACGATTAGGTTGCACATACTGGTAATATTGATATTGCATATAATTACCAGTAGGACCGTAAGTAGACTGATAGACAGGTTGTTGTGACGAAGAACTAACAGAAAATCCGCCCGCAGGGGTTGATTTCTGGGATCGAGACCGCTAGGACCACCAAGGCCTCCGAGAGGAGGACCACCAAAACCGTAGGGACCACTAGGAGGCAGACCACCAGACCTTCTAGGGCCGCTGGGGGTAAACCTCCAAAGCCTCCGGAACCACTAGGAGGAGGGCCACTAGACCCTCCAGGGCCATTAGGGGGAAAGCCACCAGGCCCCCCAGGACCACTAGGACCATTAGCACCATAAGGAGGAAAACCACCAGGTCCTCCAGGACCATTAGGCCCCCAGGGGGAGGGCCTCCATGAGGTAGTCCTTCGGAACCTCCTACAGTATGTATAGGTATCCCCCCCATAGTTGGCACGTAAGACCAGTTAGGCTGCCCCCATGGTGTAAACGTATTAGTAGGGTATGGAATTCCGGCATAAGGCATTCCTGTAGGGTTAGATGGATAATTAATATTTCCTACAGGTATTTGATAACCATAACCTTCAGAAGATTGAATGGTTACAGGTCGTGCCCCCAAGGGCTGACCTAAACTGGATGGGGGATTAACCACATTAGTATGGGTGGGAGGGACATAAACTATAGATTGTTCTATATTAGAGGTCTGTCCTTGATTAGGTACAATTTCGGTGCCAGATAACGTAGTTTGTGCGGGGGGTTTCCCCCCGGCACTATAAGGTAATGACGAAACAGTAATTGAAGGTTGGGTCCTAGGTGTGGAATACCTATGAGGATTGGGAACAGACATAATATGGGAGGTGGTGGGGTTGGTAGTTTGACCTGGGTTGTGTGGTGTTACTGTGCGATCTATAATCAGTTCAATGGGTCTCATAGAATCGGTCAGTGAACAGTATCCCATAGGAACAGTTGTGGAACGTGATGGTGGTGTGCCCAATATGTCATATATTTTTCTTTCAATCTCATGTGCACGGAGAATGGCTACATGGTATTGTCTATGTTCTTCTTCATTTGGATAAACTTCTTCAGAAAGGTTTAAATGGGTGCCAAATGAGGCAATGGCCTATCCTATAGAGGTACCAAAAAATGGAGCAATGGGACCATAATCCGAACGGGTAGTATCATCAACATGACCTTCTATGGGAGAATGGAATGAGGTATTTCTCTGAGAAGGTTGTTGGACCAAGGGAGGAAAGTGTGAAGAATATGGTCCTCCACTTTCTGTAACCACATTATCTCCCACTTGGGAGGTGGTAGCAGCTCCTTGGTCGATAGCTTCCATTGGATTTTATCCTAAACCAGGAATAAAATTGGGTGGCAAGCCCCGTACTATTCTAGACTGTCTTAGCTCAACCAGTTTGTACAGTTCCTATCTAACCTAGGGTCTGAAAAACTAGAAAACACACCAAAAAATTTCCCTACTCAAGCTATAGGTCAAACAAAAAAACTTAAAATGACAGGAGGAGTTCAGATAGTCAGGTCTCTCACCAGGATTGTCAAGAAGGTGCCACTCGTGATATACCTCTAGGGTACGTGTGTAGTAATCTCCCCAAATGTTTTTTTTGGTGTATGGCTCCAAGTAAGATGGCCAAAGGGATTTTCTCAGATGGATAAGGTATCCTAGTGGGGTCTCCTTATATACTCAAGGTACGTGGGAGATCAAATCGGTAGTAGTGTTGTCTAATGCATAATCGTACACAAGGGGCATTCTGATATACAATCGAGTATGTGAAGTACCTTTCTATATACCTCAAGGGTATGTGAAAGGTCGTTCGATATACCAATGGTACGTGAAAGAACCGCGTGAGTCCCGGGATGTAATGTGGACAAATAACGACAGCTCCTACGTTTAATGACGCCCGAACACGTCTCTAACCTATCACTCCAATTGATATGTAAATTTTAACCTATAACTACCGTTAAATTTAAAGTGGATGGTTAGGTGAATGCATGGTGTTTTGATAGAAAAAGTAAAACCATGCAATATGCGTATGCAAATATTTCACTTTACCGTTCAGTATGCCTACCTACAGGAGGGAAAGAGAGTATTTTCTTTTGTTTCAAAACCAAAAATATTTCCAAACAACAATATTGAACACAAAATCAAAGACAAGCAACACTTTCCAAACTGATTTATCTTTTCTGAAAGCAATAAGAAGGGGAAGAGTCTATTTTCCTAAAAGAAAAACAAGAAGCACACTACATGCATATGCTCTCTATTTTTCAATTTTTCTTAAAACATAGGCAAATCTAACTTAAAAATACCATATTTTTATTTTGATGAGATAGTATTAAATGCATGAGAGACAAAAGAACATAAAGATCCTGAAATCTTGTAAGGCCAATCAGAGATCCAATGTCTAATGCTCAATGATGATAACCTAATCTCAGTAAAAAAAAATCTTTTTTAAAGGAGGAAAAAGAAGTTCTCTATGAAAACAAGAAATGAAACCAAGATGCTAATCAAATGTTTTTCTTTCAGTCTATATAACAGAGATGAAAAGGGATCCTACTAACACCCTAAGCTTTTAAAAAACAAGAATTCCTTTCACAATTACAACCAACAAGCATAGAAGTGAATGAACAATCAATAAGCCTAATCTAGCTTTTGAATTTTCCAATCAAACCAATCTTTAACCACAAAATTTCAAACCACAAGCATCAGATCCTAACACACAAGCCTAACAGTGCAGGGCTGAAAGCAAATCAACTCAATTTTTTTGTAAAAAATGAGAAAAAGTGGTCTTGGAATAAAGCCTACCTGGCATCACACTGCAGTGGTTTTGACAGAGCGGTTCTGGACCAGCACCGCTTCTCGCCAACAAGACTCAAGCGGTGGCACCATGTGCTGCTAACTAGGTTCAAGTGGTGGCACCGTGTGCTGCTAACTAGGTTCACGCGGTGGCACTGCTTCTCGCCAACTGCATAAGAGCGGTTCCCTGTATAAATCCAAAACACAAAGGAGAATGACAGATCAAGTCAGAAAAAGATCAGATCAAGGTAAAAACTAATAGATTGAGAGTAAAAAAGAGCATAAAAGGTCGAGATAATTCAGATCTAGACAGATCTGGAAGTTTCAAACCAAAATTCACTGAGTCAGATAGCAGATTTGACTGGAGAGAGTTGGAGATGGAGCCTGGATTCGGACAAGATTTGAAGAACTTAGGAAGATCAGATCAACTGATACATATATCTATACCCCAGTGGAGTCGCCAGATTTGTAAGTAGGAATATTTCACCTTCTGCAGACAAAAGTTGTTCCTCTGTTCTGAATGGTTCAGATCCAGAACAAATGAGTGAACGACAAAGGATGAAGACCCTCCCTGGATGTCGTAGACACCTGGAATGCTACTTCGATAGTGAACCTTTGCACCTGCAACCAGATCAAACAGGCAAACACATTAAAGATACCAAAACATCATCTACGTATCCATCTTAGTGACTAAGGAATACAACAACATTTACATGCGAAATCAAAACAACAGTAATGTGGAATGGAAATCAGCTTTGCATTAAGATGAATGGAGAACTTTACAGCCAATTAAGCCTCAGTGTCGACATGCATCTCCATGAAACCAAAACTTCATCCTTATAAGCTCCAAATTTTCTCTCTATGCTCTCAAATGGCTTGGGCCAAGTGGTCAATCCAATAGCATAACAATACCTATATAGTTCTCCCCCTCAACCATGGACATGAGCTTGTATTTATAAGGCTCAATGGATAGGAATGGTTGAGAGATTTTTGGATGAGGTGGCCTCTAAGATCCTATGATGGGGAATCTTGAGCTCAACTGACCCACAATGATAGGGATAAGGGAGGACACGAGGCTCATGATCTAGAAGCCTCGAGAAAATTCTCTTTTTCCCATTTTACCCATGGTACCGCTTTTCTCTTCTTATGACAGAGAGGTTTAGGTTAGAAATGCTTATGGACCAAAGGCCATAGGCGGTGGAACCGCTTATGGCAAACAAGATACAAGCAGTTTGCGAGCAAGGTACCACTCATGGTTAACAGAGAAAGCACGGTGCTAAGTATTTTCATGAAAGATTGACAAACAACATGGATCTCGACTCCAAGTGCTGGGATTAAGGGAAAATATGTAAGTCAAAGGTATTATCACATGGTGGTGATAGGATTTGGGTGTAACAATACATTAAAAAATCATGAGAGAGAAGCTCTATAATAGGCTTATGCCTAGAGTTGATAAGAATAAATTAACATGCAATAGATGAAGGAATGAAGGAAAGGATGGGAAATGAATGCATAGAGCCTATCAACCCTAGATTTAGACCATAGTTACCATGAAAGCATCATAGTGAAGAGAAACTAAAAATTTATTACATGTGTTTTGGACTTACCTTGTCCATATCAATAGGCCTTCTACTCCATTTTCTAACCTTTACTAACTCTCCATAGAACGTTGTCTGGGGATCCGATGGAAGAACCATCGGTTCCGTTGGAATCGTGGCACACGATTATGGCCAGGGTGGCCTCCCCCATGACTCCGCATGGCCCAGGCATGCCTCCAGGCTAGATTATGCAAACTAGGGTTTCACCCAAGTGGAGTGTAAGTGAAATTACCCAATCTCATTCAATATAGCCATCCTGATCCTCTATGTTGCTAATTGCCTCCATCAATATCTCATGCTCTGAATGAGACAAGAAGTAACGTACCTTGGTTGAGTTCTTATTTGACATTGTCTGTAGATGGATGTTCGTGCCAACAATCAAGTTTGTGAAGTGATAGACCACAAAACTTGGTATGTAATCCACGGATACATGCCCACTAGTTCTTCTTGATTTCCCATCTAGTGTAAGATATTCACCCTCAACCACCATCAAACCAATAAGTAATTCATTTCCTTCATCATCAATCAATGATCCGTTCAGGATTTTCTTACCTCGAATGCATCGTTCCAAACAATAATTCATGCCCCATTCATTGTCTTTCGGGGCAACAACTGCATATATGTGTCTTGGTTGTACAAAATCTGAGATATGGTCGTAGTCTATCGAAATCGTTGACTGGCCCTCCTCTAAGTGGGTTGTTTCAAAGACTACACGTGGGTTTACTGCAAATGACACACAATCCTAATCATCAACCCAATCCATGCATTTGCATTCATCCCATTCACCACTGCTACAAGGGCTGCAAAAGCAAGAAAGTTTCCATGTCCATATTTCAAATAGGGGGTTGTTTGAGCTTCAAACCGAATGAAATCCACGTGTTCCTTGTACTGTGTCGCAACTATAGGAATGGGATCGATCTATGTCAACCACATGCCAAAAATTCCTGACTATCCTTCCTACCCCTGTTGATGTATGTTGCACTTTAGTTCGGTCTGACATTGTTGTAGAGCACCATTGAACTATGGATTCTACATCTTTGATATGGGGGTTTCTGGTAAACCTCATCTCCTCCCTTCATAGTTCGGTCTTGATGCATGAACCAACCCCGTCATGCTCACCTTTGTCATGCTAGGTCTCAAATTAGTTCCATATATGTGGCACATTGTAAGTATTATGTAACATATTCATCCATTGGAAGACTCGGGCATTTTTGAACTGGCATGCACAACCATCTGACCATATCCAATGCTGATACATATGTATATCTCCCTCCTTTAGTTGATCATAGAAAATTTGAAAACAATGTTGCACATAATGCAAGTCATGGAATCTGTCATCACTTATGTAAAAATTTGTCTCCTTCTATATTATCCTGTTGTTAATGCTACTCTCAGGGCCATGCCTATACGTAATATGTACCATGATGATGACTTGGTCAGAATGGTAGTATTGACTCTGAATTTCATTTTGTGGCTGAAGGGTGTATTTTTCTGCAAAATCCATAATTGACATCATGGTCACAATGGGAAAGTTGTCCCTCCATTTTCTGTGCTGCTCATCCTACCATCGCGCTACATGCACATGTTGAACATACTTCTCGATTTTCTTGTATAACTCTGTCAAAAAATCACATACCCATACATGTTTCCATGAAAACAAGGGTCGTATTAGAATGTGACCTTTAAAGAATGTATATGTAGAAACTGAACATGTAAGAGGAAAAACATGCAATAATCATTTTCACCTGTGACTTCACCAATGCAATCTTTTTACTTTCCTTCGCACTATCTGATTGATAGGTTACGTACTTGAAGCTCTTCATCCCCACGCTCATATTTCCAAATTGATGCTCATCACTTCCATGAATGCAATGGTTCAAAAGAGAAAACCCACAGCAACTGGAACAATTCTCATATAGACATGGTTTTCTATAGTATTTTTGTCCTTCATGCCTTGGACACATGATGCCGACGATAAAATCTCTCAATGCATCCAGTGGTATTACGGATTCATTGCAGCCCTACTCAAGGTTAGTATGCAAATCACAAAATATATGTTTATACGTGTCATAAAATATTCATATTCTACATGGTATATACAACAACATGTGTTTTGATCAATGCATATACGAATGTACCATGGTTTACATTTCTCAAAGGACCTTTGGCCCAGGTTCAATTGTGTGTGCTCATTCCTGAATCTCTCATAGAGTTCAGTTTGTGTTGTTTCAAGGAAGTGTTTGACGTGGGGTTCATGTTCAGTAGAGCCTTTTCTCAGCTTTAGTACATCTCTTTGGTTAGATGAAGGTTTGGTATGATCATGCCATAACTTTTGTACTAAGTCCTTTACAACATCAATTAGCTTCATATCTCGACGAGGAAACCTGCTAACAAAAGCCCAATAATATTTTCCACCTGGAGTCTGAAGATTTTCTCTTATAACATAGTACTTCTTAACAGTTTTTCTATTTATTTTAAGTATGTTAGAAGTGTGTGAAAGGAGGTGACATTGCCATGTGGACTTGCTTACAATTGATTCTAATAACACACGCCGAGCCACACAAAGATATTTAGTACGAGATGTCTTCCCAATCACATTAAAAGCATATTGGATATTTCTAACAATATGATTGTTAGCCTCTGAACTTATAACCATCTTTATGCCCGAAATTGTCCTAACAACAACTAAACAATTTGACTTTAACAAACATAGTAATAATTGACATTTACGTGCATCGCCTTTGGATTCAAAATATTCCTTCATTAATTTGCTACATTGCCAACCGATAGTGCATTTGGGAAATTTACCTTCAAGGCCTGACATAAAACTTTCATCCACATGGATACGTCTAGGAGTCCTTTTTCTTGCACTAGACAGTCGAGGTAGGGAAGGTGGACATGAGCTACGAATCCCAGGGATTCTTTTTTGTGGTGATTCATTCACATGTTGGTCCATATTGGGAGCGTGCTCAACATGATTGTGGCCTTCTTGGAGATATTTCAAATTAATCATTTCTCCTAGGTCCAACGCTTGATACTCAACATCTCTCAATATACCTATTTCTTCAAGAGATTCAACATGGCTCGTTGATGGATTGTTGGTTGGAGACTGTGTTGATGTTGGAATTTGAGTTGGGTCCATTGGATGCAACCTCTTCACTTATGGTTCTGAAGTAGAGGTTGTTATGTCCTCAAATATGTTAGGATCAGTCGCAGTATCAATGGAAATTTCTAGACCATGTCTCACTCTCTCCATTGCCAACCTAGCCTTTTCTCTTACCTCATTTTCCTTTTCAATGGACATATTCCTTCTAGTTTTTATTGCTCTGTTACGTGAGTTTCCCATCTCCAAAAGTTTCTTTATCAAAACTATGAGGTCTACCCCTGCATAAGAAGCAATAAATAAGGTATTAGTTCCATTATACAAGAAACATGACGCGTTTCAACATAATTAACTAAATTACAGATATGTTAGTATGGTAATTATTGGCATTGATACATAAACATTAATTAAAGGTTTCTCTTTATGTTCGAACTAAAGTTTCATTTCTATACTCTATTTGAGTCAAGTAAAGAGAGTCAAGTTTGCAGATATTACAACTATAGGATTATGAATTCCTTTGTGTTCAAAAAGTATTGGAAGTCACAAGAAGATGAGTGAAATATTCTTCATTTCCAACACCTTCGGACGAGATGACATTACACGTAATATGCCACATTAGTTGTGAGGGAAGACACAAGTTGGTGTTTGGATTTCTTGGGAAAATTGAATAAATTACACTCATTAAGTTAGAAGTTAACTAAAGAGAACAAATTGAATAATTACACAATGAGGAGGTTGCAAATCCCCCGAAAAAAGAAGAAATCATTGAGGTAGAGGCATCCATGTCAAGCTCAAAGGAATGTTATGATAAATCTAGCATGAAGAGGAGGGAATGGACAAGTTGGTGAACTATTCAATATGGACCCTCTCCCATGATTGCTTCCAAGGTTTTTATACAAATTGAAGAGTCTCAATATAGAACCTCATCTATGCCATCCTTGTGTGAAATCAAAATATATTCATGTGCAATGATTATTGGTCTACATTGCATACTTCATCTTGTATAGAGAATATGGACATCTTGGTGAACTATTCAATATGGACCTTCTCCCATGATTACTTCAAAGGTTTTTTTAAAATTGAAGAGTCTCAAGAGATAACTTCATCTATGCCATCATTGTGTGAAATCAAAATATATTCATGTGTAAATGAAAATTAGTTAACATTGCATACTTCATCTTGTATGGAGAATATGAGACTTGTTTAGATGTGAAGTTGGGAATTATTCTTGTGAAATTAAATGTTGTCTATGAGAGAGATATTGTTGTAGGCATATGATAAAACATAAATCAATGAAATGATCTGAAATCTTATGAATGGAAGCAATTATTTACAATTCACCATACCCATTCAAAATGATCTCTTCTTGCAATGAAAACTTGTAGTTTGAATGTATCCACTAACTTCCAATACCACTGAATATGTTTGTTAGATTCCAAGAGTGATCTTCTATCCAATAGATCAAAGAGTGTCCAATTGATGATTGAATGTGAGCCAAATTGCAAAGTTTAGGAGCACAAAACACGCGAACAATTGTAGAAAACCCGTGAAAATTGGTAGCAACCCCAAGAATCCAGATCTCTATTTTTTTTAACTAGTAACAGGTGTGCGCACGTGTATTTGTGACCACGCACGCATGTATAAAAGCACGCACGTGCATTAACGCGTACACACAAAGAGACACGTGTGCGCTGCTACCTAACATTTACAACATTTACTCACTAACGTTTATCCCATTTAATGACTACCGTTCTTCAACAACGTTTTGGTATTCACACATGTACGAGTATTTTTACAATGTAGTCTTCACCACTACTTTCTTCTTAGGCCCATAGGTTCCATTATGAGGTCTTAGTCTCCTTACCTATTGTTAGTGGAGGGTAAGGGAGGCATCCAACACTGACCATCATCACCATCATAATGGCATCCAACATTGACCATCATCACCATCATCATTGTAATCATCATTATAATTATTGTCATCATAGTCATCCTCATCCTCATCCTCCTCATCATCATTTTCATCATCCTCATCATCATCATCATCGCCATCATCATCATGATCGTAGTCATCATCCTCATCATCATCATCGTCATCATCATCATAGTCATCATCCTCATCATCATCATCATCATCCTCATCCTTATCATCATCATCATAGTCATCATCCTCATCATCATCATCATCCTCATCCTCCTCCTCATCATCATAGTCATCATCCTCATCATCATCATTGTCATCATCATCATCACCATCATAGTCATCATCATCCCCATCATCATAATCATCATCATAATCATCGTCATCATAGTCATAGTATTCATGATGATCATCAACATCATCATCATTGTCACCATCATCATCGTCGTCGTCGTCGTCATCGTCGTCGTCGTCATCATCATCATCATCATCATCACCATCATTATTCATCATCATCGTCATCGTCATCGTCATCATCATCATCATCATCCTCATCATCATAGTCATCATCCTCATCATCATCATTGTCATCATCCTCCTCATCATCATAGTCATGGTCATCATCATCATTCCATTGAAAATGCTTTAAAATAAAATCAAAGCAAAGTTTCAACTAAACCTATCATCATCATCATCATTGTTACTCAACATCATCATCATCATCATCATCACCATCATTGTTCATCATCATTGTCATCGTCATCGTCATCATCATCATCATCCTCATCCTCCTCCTCCTCCTCCTCATCATCATCATCTTTATCATCATCATTGTCATCATCCTCCTCCTCATCATCATCATTGTTCATCATCATTGTCATGGTCATCATCATCATTCCATTGAAAATGCTTGAAAATAAAATCAAAGCAAAGTTTCAACTAAACCTATCATCATCATCATCATCATCATCATTGTTCCTCATCATCATCGTCATCCTCATCATCATCATCATCATCAACGTCGTCGTCGTCATCATCACCATCATCATCATCCTCATCCTCATCATCATCATCATAGTCAGCATCCTCATAATCATCATTGTCATCATCATCACCATCATTGTTCATCATCATCGTCATCGTCAGCATCATCATCCTCATCATAGTCATCATCCTCCTCATCCCCATCATCATCATCATATTCATCATCCTCATCATCATCATTGTCATCATCATCATCATTATCATCACCATCATGGTCATCATCATCATCATCATCGGAATCATCATCATAATCATCATCAGAATCATCGTCATCATAGTCATACTATTCATGATGATGATGATTATCATCATCGTCGTCGTCGTCGTCATCATCATCATCATCATCATAGTCATCATCATCATCATCATCATCATTGTTCATCATCATCGTCATGGTCATCATCATCCTCATCATTGTAATCATCATCATCACAATCATCGTCATCATATTCATAGTCATCGTAATCATCATCATCATCATCATCATCCTAATCATCATCATCATCATCACTGTCATTGTTCATCATCGTCGTCATCACCATCATCATCATCATCATCATCATCCTCATCATCATCATCATCATCATCACCATTGTCATCATCCTCCTCCCCCTCCTCATCATTGTCCATCATCATCCTTCCATTACAAATGCTTGAAAATAAAATCAAAGCAAAGTTTCAACTAAACCTATCATCATCATCATCATCATTATTCCTCATCATCGTCGTCATCCTCATCATCCTCATCATCCTCATCACCATCATTGTCATCGTCATCATCATCATCCTCATCCTCATCCTCATCCTCATCATCATAGTCATCATCCTCATCATCATCATCATCATCATTACCATCACCATCATAGTCATCATCATCCTCATCATCATAATCATCATCATAATCATCGTCATCATAGTCATACTATTTGTGATCATCATCATCATTGTCGTCGTCGTCATCATCGTCATCGTCATCATCGTCATCATAGTCATCATCATTGTTCATCATCATCATCATCGTCGTCATCATAGTAATCATCATCATCATCATAGTAATCATCATCATCATCATCATCATTGTTCATCATCATCATCATGGTCATCATCATCAACATCATCATCCTCATCATCATAATCATCATCATCATCATCATAATCATCGTCATCATAGTCATAGTCATCGTGATCATCATCATCATCATCACCATCATTATCATCACCTTCATTGTTCAACATCATCGTCATTGCCATCATCATCATCATTATCCTCATCATCCTCATCATAGTCATCATCCTCATCATCATCATTGTCATCCTCCTCCTCATCATTATCATCATTGTTCATCATCATCATTCCATTGCAAATGCTTGAAAATAAAATCAAAACAAAGTTTTAAGTTAACATATGCACACACACGTGTTTAACGCGTACGCACTGAGAAGCGTGATTGCGCTTCTAGTGCATGCGCATTACGTTTTAAACTACGCGCCTGCATAATTTAAATTTAGAATTTTGGCAGGCACCTTTTTTCCAACCTATGTGGTGGATGACTTGGCTGCTTTGGTTTTAGGTTCGGGTTGCCAAACCAAGTGGTTTGGATTGTCTTATGACATAAAAGATGTTTTGTACCACTTCTCCTATTCCGTGCATGATTTTGCATATGCTACGCTTGTCCACTGCTAATGAAAATTCACACACTTGTGTAACTCTGTGTGTAGATTCTGAATATGTAATTTTTATTTAAATATATTATCTTTTTCTATTTTTTATTTAATTTTAAATGGACTAACGTCAATCTAACACAAAAGGTAGGCTATTTGCTTCGGCCATAACTTTTGATTGGCTCATCTATTTAGAAAACGGAAAAGAACTCGCACAAGAAAACACAAAGACCTGCATCCTAAAAAAAATATCATTCATTAACTATGTTAAGACCAATATGTCTTGGATCAATGCTCGACCTTGTCATTTTAGGGCGTCACTGACTTCATTAATTTTTTAAAAAAAATAACATAAATAAATATGGAAAAATAACGCTGCACTAGACACACTTGTTACCAAACAAGTGGACCAACGCAAACATATTCATTATTTTTTGGGAAAAAATAACATACCAACCTTAGAAGAACCTCGTTTTTTGGTATTTATACTTAGTTTCCATAAATAAAAGTTATATATTCTGGAAAGTAATCCGATTGTCCACGTTTCATATTCTTACGCCATATTCCAGAAAATTGTGTAGGTACATCTAATATTGTATTTTTTTATGTTTTTCCAGAAGTTCATTGCAACGAACGGGTCATAAGTGACCAGCATTAGCTTGCACTAGCCCAATAGTTTCTTAAAACAAATTGATTAAATAATTTTAAAACTATTATCAAATTCAATGTATATGGATACAAATAAAAATATAAATAGTGAAATAATGTGAAATCATTTCCTTCAAATATTTAATTACAATAACTAAATTAAAAATGGTCTTAAATTTCACATGAATAATAATTATAATTAAATAAAATGTAACATTAAAAATTTAAAATTTAGAATAAATAGTAATCTTAATTAAAAAAGAATTGTTCGTGGATGAACACCCTGGTTAGTATGTTTTCCGTTGGTTAAGTGACCATTTCCGTTGGTTAAGTGACCACGAGCATCTAAGTCTTCAAAATCATTTTTCAAAATCACAAATACTCTAAAAAAAACCTAAGATGACATGAAAATTGTAATACGAAATGAATAAATAAATGTAATGTAAAATCATATTGCCAATTATAATAAGTTATTATAAAACCCTTCTAAGAGAGCAACAATATTAATCATTTGAAAGGCTTAACGCATATTCTAAGAAAAATCATCATTTATAAAGAGACATTGAATCTTAATAGTGATTCAGCTTTCACAAATTTACCAAAGTACATACCCTGATTGATAAAGTCGACACTCATTGATAAGATCGTGACGTACGTTCTTGGTTTGAGGGTCAAGTCTCTTGCAGAGTGGAAGTTGGGACCAAAACACTCACATTATTTATTACAACATTATTCACATAATCATAATATATTTCAAAATGTGAATATATTGTGTTAGTCTTGTATCTCCGTAAGATGCAGTTTTTTAGAACTATTGAACATCCCCTGAAAAGAGATACATAATGGCGTTATATATTCATAATGTATCTAACTTTACAAACCTTGTAAATGGACTTTAAAAGATTTTGCATTCTACACTGATAACCTAACCTAACAGTCTCAATGTTAGTTTCACTCAAAAACCTAAAAATATCAGCAAGGCTTTTAGTGAGACCCCGTGCTGTCATTCCTTCAGGGTTTGAAAAGATATCATATGATCCTGGTTACTCTTATATCCGGATTTAATCTTCACGACATCAACGTGTGTATAATAATATTTTGCCACTATCTTTGATTGTATCTTTCAGTATTTGGGAGAACCTAAAATCAGAAAAAATCACAGCATTGTTAATAATAAACAGGAAAAACATAAATCCTACATACCTGATTTGCTTTCTTTTCTGTGCATTCTGTGTCATGGCCGATAATATTTTTTCATGTTACAAAGATTTCATATCGTTTTAGGGTATTTATCACAGCGTGGGTAACAGTTAGTTATTGCTGCGGGCCGTCCTTAACAAACATGTACGTTAGGTCCATCCAACGGACCAACAGCGAAGTCAATGGTTGACTTCGCTGTTGGTCCGTTGGATGAACCGGACGTACATGTTTTTTAAGCTCAGGCATCGCTGCGTGGGGATTAATTATGGGCGCGTGGGTAAAAAAAGCTGCCATAGTAGTTATCTCAACCTGTCCCAACTGTTTTCAGGATATGCGTGCCTACATCTAACCCACTCCTCCGAGATCCTTGTTGGAAATATTAATTAATTGCAGAAGAGTTTGCAGCAGATCTGTTTCTGTCGGACAGATTGAAGTGTTTATGTCTGTCATATATAAACCAACCAGTTGAATTAAATTTTTTGAAGATAAGCTTTTAGGTAGATAGTTATTAAGTCGATAGACTTTTTTATTTGAAATTTGGGGTGGACTACGGCCTATGTTTTTTCATCTACCGATGAGGATGAGAAAAGTATACTGTTGAGATTGATTCTATGGCAGTTGTTCAAAATTCAAAATAAACAATTATAGAAAGAAAAAGAATATAAAAAATAATTGATAGTTGATGAATGGATCACTGATAGTGGATAACCAACACTTCATGGGTGATGAATGGATAACCAACACTTCATGGTAGACAACTAGAAGAATGTGAGATAAAATAAAGAATATAAAAAATAAATGATAGTTGATAAATGGATAACATGTAGAATGTCCGTGATAACATGTATCTAGGCAATTTAATCCCTATCGAATTGATCCAGCCACAAACTATGTGGGTCTTCTAGTTACAGTCTTTAATGATAAGTGAGTAGACTCACGCAGAAAACATCCTTGTAAATTTCCAAGTTTGTATTTACCCCAAATAGTTCTGTGTTATGTCCCAACAAGATTTATAAATCCATTGTTATGTTGAATGCATATTTTAATTCTAGCTGCACATTCTCTCCAGAATTACTTGAGTAAATGTTGTCTACATTTAGAGTTTCAGTGACAAGATACATAGAATCCATAAGCGTTTCACAGTGTAAAAGTTTGAGTTTTTAGCACAGAGTGGCCGACACAAGTCTTACTTAATATTTGGTTATATGATTTTGTAAGTGTGTCGAATTATAGTTGTGTTTAGTTTTACTCCAAGTTACCGGTCAGTAAAAGTTCGACTAAAAACCGGTCAAGTCGATTAAGTGTTGTAGAGGTAAAAGGTGTCGGGTTGAAAAAGTATCTCGACCAAAAGTAGCCTGTTGAAAACTTGTCGGTCACAATAAAAACTTGTCGAAATATTTTGGTCAAGTTTAACTTGTCAAAATTCGACTTGTCTAGTCCGAATTCGACTTGTCTAGTCGGAGTTACACAAGATTTACCTGACAAGTAAAAAAGAGGTTTAGTCTCGACAATAATTTTTTTTTAATGACTCGGCGGTAACTAAAGTTAATCGTCTCAGTCTGAGTCCCCAAATAAAGATGGAAAGGCTCTATTCTAAATACATCAGGCCATGCATGAAAGCATACTCCCAAGAGTAGAAAAAAATACTGTTAAGGAGGCATGTGACACATTGAAAATCGGCTATCAAGGTTTGGACAAGGCAAAGACTTCCAAGTTGCAAATTCTTAGAAGAGATTTTGAATCTCTGTCAATGAAAGATACATAGTGAGTAAACTCATTCTACACTAGAGTTGTTGGTCTGATAAATCAACTGAAATCTCATGGAGAAAATATAGAAGACAAAAGGGTTGTTGAAAAAGTTCTTAGAAGTCTTCCCCCAAGATTTGAATCATTGGTCGTGACCTTGGAAGAAAACAAAGACATGTTGGTGTTGTGTTTACCATTGATGAGTTGCAAACCTCACTCATCAATCATGAACACATAATCAACAGATCAAATACATCATTGGAAGGGGCATTTGCAACACAATCATCCATAAGTCGTGGTAGAAGCAAGGGGAGAAACAATTCTAGAGGTAGAGGAAGAAGTTCTTCTAGAGGAGGACGTGGTAACAGTCCTATGAATGTCGCTGGTAGAGGACAAAATCATAACCCAAGTCAGCCAAGTGGTCACATGTTTGATAAGTCTAAAATTCAATGTCATTACTGATAGAAATCTGGTCATTATGCATATGAATGCAGGAAGAAACAATATGACCTACAAGGAAGGAAAAGCCAAAACCAGTCGACCAACACCAACACTTTGTCGAGCACAATGTTGTTGGCATGTGAATCCCCACTTGAATGCAATGATGTCCAAGAAAGTCCACATGACATATGGTATTTCGATTAAGGTTGTAGTAATCATATGACTGGTAAATCAAGTTTGTTTTCCAGTCTAGATAAATCAATTCAAACTGATCATGTCACACATGGAAATAATGTCCAAGTCATTGTTTTGGGAAAAGGTGCCACTGGTATTCTAACCAAATAGGTGGGGAGTAATATTATGCCCGATGTCTATCATGTCGAAGGTATGAAACACAATTTGTTGAGTATTGGACAACTAATACATAAAGGTTATAGAGTCTACATGGAGGACAATCATTGTGTGATTAAAGACATGCGTCTAAGCAATCAACTGATAGCAAAAGTGCCAATGACAAGCAATCGCTTATTTCCATTGAGGATAATTCTAGACATGAAAGGAAAGACAAATACCAGAGCTACATTCAAGGCAGAAAGCAAGGAAGTAGACAAACACTTCGACGAGAAAGAAAATGGCAGTTCATTGATTTTCAAGTTGCATTTCAAATAGAAGTTTAGAATGAGTCCTGGCTGTGGAATTTCAGAATTGGACATATGGATTTTGGTGGGATGAAGCTACTACACAGAAAGAATATGGTGAAAGGATTTCCATTGATCGACAAACCAGAAAGAGTTTGTGAAGGCTGCATTTTTGGCAAGCAACATAGAGAGACTTTTCCAGTCGAAAAGTCATATAGAGCACGCACACCACTTGAGATTGTGTACTCTGATATTTGTGGTCCAATGGAGACATCATCCATGGGTGGTTGCATTATTTTATTACTTTTATTGATGACTACTCAAGAAAACCATTGGTATATTTTCTAAAACATAAATCTAATGCATTTAGTTGTTTTCAGCAGTTCAAGGAACTCGTGGAGAACCAGAGTGGACGTCGCATCAAAATATTAAGGACAAACAGAGGTGGTGAATATGTCTCGAATGAATTCCTAAAATTTTGCAATACCCATGGCATAGAAAAATAAATTCACTGCGCGGTATACACCTCAGCAGAATGGTGTCACATAGAGAAAGAACATAACCATTATGAAGATGATGTCTAACATGTTGGCAGCTAAGCATTTTCCAAATGAATATTGGGTTGAAGTAGTCACAACTGATGTACATATTATGAACAAGTGTCCGACAAAGAGTGTGAAGAAAAAAGTTCCTCAAGAAGCATGGACAGGTATGAATCACAATGTTTTTCATTTAACAGTTTTTGGTTGTGTCGTATATGCTCATGTTCCAGATGAGCTAAGAATGAAACTAGACAACAAGGGTCATAAATGTTTTTTTTGTTACTCCAAAGAAACAAAAGCATACAAGTTGTATGATCCTGTCACAAGGAAAGTAATCATCACTCGAGATGTTCAATTTGTCAAAAATGAATCATGGGATGGAACCGTCAAGAAAAATGTCAAGATTGTGTCGAATGTCGACCATGATGACATGGCAGAAGAAGTGGTTCAAACACCACATGTAAATCAAAATGTTGTAGCACCGTCAACTTCCATGACACTGCAACATGTTTCATCACAAGGAACGTCGACACAAATTGCAACTCAAGCTACGCCAACAAGCACACCAAGAAGACAACAGACTCCATCAAGCATTTTGTCGAGGTCGACATCGACAGACCTAGTAAAGACAAGAAGTCTATGTGAGATATATGACGTCGATACATCAAATTCATTCTCTCTTTGCATTATTTCTCAAATAGATGATCCACGAACATTTGAGGAAGTTGTCAAAGATGAAGTATGGGCACAAGCAATGGATGAATAAATAGAATGCATTGAGAATAATCAAACATGGGAACTAGTAGATGCACCAAAAGATAAAGATGTAATCATCGCCAAATGGGTTTTCAAGACCAAGCAAGATGCTGATAGGAATGTGCAAAAGCATAGGGAAAGAATGGTCGCAAGAGGGTTCGCACAACATCTCGGCATCAACTTCAATGAAACATTTGCACATGTCGCACGCATGGATACAATCAGAACAGTTCTGGCCATTGTTGCACAAAACAAATGGTTTGTTTATCAAATGGATGTTAAATCAACATTTTTGAATGGTTATTTGGAGGAGAAAGTATATGAATTTTTATTTCAAGAGCACAAAGTATACAGACTGAAAAATGCACTCTATGGTTTGAAGCAAGCTCCTAGAGCTTGGTATAGTCGCATTGATTCCTATCTCACCGAAAATGGATTTCACAGAAGTGAAAGTGAACTGACGATGTACACCAAAGTTAATGAGCAAGGTAATATGTTAATTGTCTACATGTATGTAGATGATTTAATATTTACAGTGATTTTGGCATAAAGGATTTTAAAACAGTCACTGAAAGCGAATTTGAAATGACTAATTTGGGGCTTATGAAAAAAAATTAGGGGCATTGAAGTCCAGCAGTTTGAAAGTGGCATGTTTATATCATAGTCAAAGTATGCAAGTGTAGTTTTAAAAATATTCAATATGTCTAATTGTAAGGTAGCTCCAACACCAGTAATAACAGGTTTAAAATTGAACAAGGATGATGATGGATCAACTGTAGATCCTACAATGTTTAAAAGGCTTGTTGGTAGCCTTATGTATTTAACAACAACAAGACCAGACATCATGTATGGAGTAAGTCTGGTCTCAAGATTCATTGAGTCACCAAAAGAATCCCATTGGAAATCAAGCAAAAAAAATCCGAGGTATGTAAGTGGCACAAAGGACCTTGGCATAATGTATTCAACCTCATAAAATTTTAAACTCATTGGATAAACTGACAGTGAAAATGGAAGCAACACAGATGGCATGAAGAGAACATCTGGGTACACATTTCATTTTGGTACAAGTGTTGTGTCGTGGGATTCAAAGAAACAACCAATTGTAACTCTGCCTTCAGCAGAAGCATAGTATGTTGCAGCTACAAGAAATGCATGTCAATCCATTTGGATGCAGAGAATTTTAAAAGACATGTTGCAGAAACAACAAGAACCAACAAGAACCAACAAGAACCAACAACCATTTTATGTGACAACAGTTCAGCCATTGCATTATCTAAGAACCATGTGTTTCATAAGAGAACCAAGCACATCGATACAAGGTTTCATTTCATAAGAGAATCGGTAAACAACAAATAAATTTGTTTAGAATTTTGCAGGTCTGAAGATTAGCTTGTATACATATTTACAAAACCATTGGCAGGGGATACATTCCAGTATCTGGGAAATTATCTTGGAATGACAAGTTATGCTCAGGGAACTCTGTCATGCACAAAGCAATTTTAAAGGTCTCAATCATTTTGTAATATTTTTTTTTGAGATCCCCATCTGCTCATAATTAAGGGAGAGTGTTGGAAATATTAATTAATCGCCGATTCATATCTCATCTTAGTCGACTATGTCAGAGTCTGTAGCAGATTTGTTTCTGTCAGACTCTTTAACAGAATGAAGTGTTCACATTTCTCATGTATAAACTAGTCGAATTAAATTTTTGAAGATAAGTTTTTAGGTAGATAGTCGTTACAGTCTTTAATGATAAGTCAGTGGATTCACGGAGAAGCAAATTTTTGTCTGCTTATATATAGAAGAAGAAGATTGTAAATCAAAGAGAGAATTTGGAGATAATAGAGAGAATTTCAAATAAATGAGAAGAAACAAAAACTCTGTGGAGGCTTCTGCCTGTTTGAAAGTCTTGAGAGCCAAAGCTCTGTAAAAGGTGAAACATCCTTGTAAATTTCCAAGTTTGTATTTACGGGAAATAGTTCTCTGTTATGTCCCGAAAAGATTTATAAATCCATTGTTATGGTTGAATGCATGTTTTATTTAGCCGCACATTCTCTCCAAAATTTTACAGTTTGAGTGAAAGACACATAGAATCCATAAACATTTCACTGTGTAAAAGTTTGCGTTTTTACGACAGAATGGTCGACACAAGTCTTACTTAATATTTGGTTATCTGATTTTGTAAGTGTAGAATTATAGTTGCGTTGAGTTTTACTCCAAGTTAACGGTCGATGAAAAGTGTTTTTCATTTTATAAGTCTTTAGACTAAGAAATCTCTTTTATAAAAGTTCGACTAAACACCAATAAAGACTATTAAGTGTTGTCGAGGTAATTGAAAAAATATTTCGGCCAAAATTAGTTTGTCAAAGGTCACAACAAAAACTTGTCGAAATATTTTGGTCAAGTTTAACTTATCAAAATTCGACTTATCTCTAGTCGAAATTCGAATTGTCTAGTCCTAATTAGACCAGATTTACTCGACAAGTAAAAAAGAGGTTAAGTCTCGACAAGATTTTTTATTTATTTATGAGTGAGCGATAACTCAAGTAAACCCTCTCAATCTAAGTCCCCCAAGAATCCTCCAAAATGCATATTAGTTGATTGTTAACCATAGACAATCTTCTTAAACACAACATAACTATACGACGACCATGAAAGCAATCTCCACTGTACAACTGTCAGAAGCTGTTGAATCTTGTTCATCGCCTAGGATATTCATTAAACAATCCCTTAAACAGTTCATTAAATAATTTGTTACCTTAAATACCACCACTATTGAGAACATCTTAGCTCTACAGTTGTAATCTTGATGATCTACGTCAAGTCCAATAACAACACTAAAGCACTGCTGAATTATTGATAATGAATATTATAACATTAAGAATTTGATACAATAACTCCATCTTAAATTCCAACCATCATTATTTTGAAATGGAATGAATCTAATCTTCATCTTCCTAGAGTTCTTTGTTTAATGGATTCTAATTTTGACAAAAGAGCAATGCAATTGACTATTGTATTGCATGATCAACAACTCTCGTTCCAATTCTTTGGGACTTTCATTCAACATGTCTTTGAATGACCTTATGTTAGGTCATAATCACTTACCAATGAATGAACACTCTTTGCTTGATGTCACCTTTCGATATATCGTTAGCTCCTTCTGTCAGCGTCACATGTACCAAGTTAAAGTTAGAGAAGTTAGAGAGTACTATCTGTTCATTCCATCTCCTGTATGTACTTTCAACTAGGGGTCATGTAAAGGTAACAATATTTTAGACGAACATTAAGGCTGGCTTGGCTAATGGATTTTATTTTAGTCGTAATTCTCAGTGAAGCGGTTGCACAGTGGCTGTGTGGTTTCCATGGTTAGTTAAAAAAAAATTAAAATCGAAAGAACATATCTTAATCTGAGGGATAAACTATCTAATCTGCTCCAACTTCATAGAAAGTTCTGTATTCAACTATTAAGCAATAAGCTATCTAATCTGCTCCAACTTCATAGAAAATTCTGTATTCAACCATTGTTAGAGGGTCTTGAACAGATTAATTAGTCAAGCTAGAGCTTCTTCTAATCCCAACCAAGCCAAGTGCTAGGATTTCATGCTCCAATGCATACAATCTTATAATTTTCCCATGGCGGGTGCTCGAAAGTTCCTCTACCCTGTTAAGTTGTCTCCACGCATATGATGATGATGATGTACGCACTTAGTTTTCACTTGATTACTCCTCTCCAGTTGACTCATCCACTTAGGTTTCTCTGCTCTCTTCCGTGCTTCTTTTTCACTTCTAGTTTTCTGAATGCGAAAATTGTACGACTTAATTCCGAACTAAATTCTGTACATGAAATACCAATACAGTGGAATCTTGCCACTATGCTTTGTACTGCCAATATCCTTCTTCTTGTCTTTTCAGAGCTATTTATTCAATCACGAGTCTTTCTCCTACATTGGCTTCTTTAGTTTTTTATTGGAGTGTATTCTTATTTTTTCTCATGTTCAAAGTTCCTTCATGTCTCGTTTCAGGGCATAATATTACTCCCATCGTCAATCCTGACGTATTCGAATCATACAAAATTGAGGCCACAGGTGTACGCAAAGCTTTTTGGATCCATTATGTAATCTTCTTTGTTCGAATTTGTCAATGGAGTAAGCTTCTCAATAATGTGATCGACACCTTTCTCAATTATAAAGTTCTGTAGCAGCATCGCAACAATACTTAAGAAACCCTCGTGCAAATTATGAGAGACAATTTCTCTTACATTCTCTTACGATAGACAATTTCTCTTACATTGTCTATTCCGAGATTTTAGATTTGTATTTCTCTTAGATTTATTTTTAGCATTCACCATACTCTTCAATTCTGTTAGAAAAGGGTAATTACTTTCGCCATACAAAGCTAGAAGTTCAGTTCTAATATTACTAACCTTCAGATCAACTCTAAGCATCAAGCATGACCTGATTTCTTCTTAATAAAACGAAGCACCAGAGGTTTATAAGTCTCTCGTAGTGGTAATCACTATATTACATAAAATTTATCAACTTTTTGGAGGATTGGTGGTAATCACTATGTTACATAAAATTCATCAACTTGTTCGAGGATTGATTCAAGAAGGCTTTCAATGAAAGGATCTTGCTGTGGTTTATCAAAAAGTCAAATTATTTCTAAATGCATAGTTTTTAGTTTTTATGTAGATAGGTGGATTCATTTAGTGGCTGTTATATTTTGTTATACTTAAATACATATTGATTAAGATTTAAAGGTGCTTAGTTAAATGGTTAACTCAAAAGATTAGTCAAACTTTAAATTCTTATGTTTACCAGACTTTTTTGTTTGTTCAAATAATACTTTAAATTTATTTTCAAGTCCAAGCAACTTAAAAAAATAACCCACCTTCTATCCACTTTTACTAACCACAAGTTGAGGAGCTATGCTAATTTATTTAGTTTCCAAATTTTGTATCCCAAAATTATCTTGATGTTTCAACAGGAACCAGGTGAATTATGCCTTCCAAAGAAGTTTGAACGAAATGAAAAATCCTTATAAGCATGAGGTTGAAACGGTGAAAAGTAAAAAGACAAAAGGGTAATGCAGATTCATGGATAATTTAGAATTAATTAGCAGGAAGGGCAGCAATATTTAGAGGATTACAATCAAAAGGAAGCAATAACACCAAAGAGAGAAATGTATTATATTAATCTCCCCAAATGCCCACATTAGGTCAAATGGGACTTAAAAAAGTACATCAATGGAGAAAACTCAACCTGTGCAAACAACTACTCTGCAGCCAGAAATGATTAAGTGATAAAAGAAATATAAATTGGTTCCAGGTCGTGTTCAAGAATAATCTATCACAACTACTAGAGACGTGAGGCTTGTTGCCAAAAGTTGTATTAGCCAAACCTGAGATCAGTTCTCTAAAATTGGCTACTGCGTTCAAAGAAATGTTAGGTTTATAAATGAGCATAATCATAAAAATAATCAGAGAAATAAACATTGCAAGTAACAATTTAAGAGACAACTTATTTTGGAAAACCCTATGCGAGGAAAAATCAGCCAATGAAGATTTTTATTCATGGTCAAAACCGGCCATCCGGGCCAAGTGAGTGAGCCAAGCTCACATTCTAGGCCACCATACAATGGAGGATTACAATCCTATACTTGGGTTCTTTACATGCAAATACAACTAGCAAGAAACCACAGGCTATCAAAACCGTGTGCCCAAAACCACATATATCCTTGCTCATTCCCGAGTCAAGGTTAACCCTGACAATCTTTACAGCATATCATATTTTCCAGATATAGATCTACATAGATAGGCTACTCTTTATCCATTTATACTTGCTTCCATCCATATGCATGTGCCCGAAACCACTTACATCCTTGCACCATAATAGCAACACCAATGTTTACCCTAGAAAACCCCATGCAGGGAAAAACCAGCTAATGAAGATCTTCATTGATGGCCAAAACGGACCATCCAGGCCAAGTGAGTTAGATAAGCTCACCTTCCAAGTCACTATACAATGGAGGATTACAATTCTATAAATATGATTCTTTACATGCAAATATAACTAGCAAGAAACCATGGGCTACCAAAACGGTGTGCCCAAAACCACATATATCTTTACTCATTCCCGAGTTAAGGTTAACCCTAACAATCTTTACAACACATCATATTTTCCATATATAGATCTACATAGATATGCTACTCTTTATCCATTTATACGTGCTTCCATCCATATGCATGTGCCTAAAACCACTTACATCTTTGCATCATAATAGCAACATCAATGTTTACCCTGGAAAACCCCATGCGGGGAAAAACCAGCTAATGATGATCTTCATTGATGGCCAAAGCTGACCATCCGAGCCAAGTGAGTTAGCAAAGCTCACCTTCTAAGGCCACCATACAATGGAGGATTACAATCCTATAAGTAGGGTTCTTTACATGCAAATACAACTAGCAAGAAACCACGAGCTACCAAAACCATGTGCCCAAAACCACATATATCCTTTCTTATTCCCGAGTCAAGATTAACCCTAACAATCCCCACTTTAAACTTGAAATGGGGAATTGCTTCAAATCTAACCCCCCCCCAAAACAACTAGGGTACTTAGGAATCACAATTATATGTAAATTACACATTGTCATCTCCATTTTTTTTAACTGTTGCTATTACATCCAGAATTTTCATTTCTCATGTGCTACACTTCCAAAAGCTTTTTGTACCTACAAACAATTCATCATTGATGTCCATATAAAAAGAGAAACCATCTACCGGAATACATGGGTTCTCAGCTGGTGTAACCACCAGCTCTCTAGGAATCTTTTTCACTTATGTGGTTCATTAATACATTAAACTCTTTCATTGAGCATAACCTGGTCCCAACATTGAGATAAAACCATCTCACATTCCCTCCTTTATCGAAGACTCAATAGCCTCTTTGATTCAAAATCAAGCTATGCTACGAGTACACCTACCACCCTCGTACCTACCTAAGTGGCTCATTCCACAACTTGATGCAACATCCCTTCTCTGCGCATAAGAGGGATACCTTGTGCTTTTAGCACCCAGGAAAATCTAAACTTGCCTATGACTAAGTTTTACAGGGACTAAAATATTACTGCTAAGGTGTCCGGTACCACCAAACATACACCCCGCACAATATAATGAAACTCAAGCACAAAACATTCAATGCTTTACAGCATATTGCTTCAACCAATTATTGCTTGCTTCATCACGCCACTAGTTCTTGGAATGAGGGCTCAATGAGGATCTTTGCTCATGCAAACCATGCTACAACAAACGAATCTCTGTCCTCTTCCATTGATTCTATCATTCACAACTATTTTTAGATCTGCTGCTTCATGCCTTACAAATTGTTCACGTTGATGGGGTTTCTTCAATGGGAGCGAAACTGCAAAAGCTAGTTCAACTAGATCTACAAACACAAACATATTTACAAATCTAGTTAGATCTACAATTTATCCTTGTAGATTTATGTGTCTAAGCAACAGATCTGACCATCTTCCATCTTTTTCACACCCTGTAGGCAGTCACATCTCAAAAATAAATGCCCAACACCCAAGCCACTCCAATGGCTTTAATACCTCTGTCAGGTTTAAAACGAGCATTAATCAAAAAAATAATGAGATAAATAAATATTGCAAACAACAATTTAAGAGACACACAATTTACCCTGGAAAACCCCATGCAGAGAAAAACCAGCGAATGAAGATCTTCATTGATGGCCAAAAGTGGCCCTCTGGTCCAAGTGAATTAGCTAAGCTCACATTCCAGGCGATCATACAATGGAGGATTACAATCCTATAGATAAGATTCTTTACATGAAAATGCAACTAGCAAGAAACCATGGGCTACCAAAACTGTGTGCCTAAAACCACATATATCTTTGCTCATTCCCCAGTCAATTTTAACCCTAACAAAAATAGGTGATTGAAGCAAAAAAAACCAAATTTATTAAAATGACGTGTTATATCTTTGCTCATTCCCAAGTCAATTTTAACCCTAACAAAAAAATAGGTGATTGAAGCGAAAAAAACCAAATTTGTTAAAATGACCTGTGTTATGACCATTTGTAAGTAAATCTGAGCAACTTCATCCAAAGACATAGCAGATTGGACCAACAACAAGCCTCCATCGTTAAGATGTCATGTGTTACGACAATTTGTAAGCCAGTAGATCTTACGCAAGACACAGATGGGCATAGTAAATTAAGTCTTTCACCTACTAACATGCTGAGGGGATCAGCTGGGGGACCAACTACCCAGCTCTGGCAAGGAGTTCGCTACGGGCATAAAGTAGAAAATGAACCTGAAAACAAAGAGGCTGGAAAAGGTTGTGTTTGGAAGCCGGTTCATTGGAAAAAGGGCCCAAAGCTTCCTGTTTTATGAGACTAAAGAAAGCAAAAGTAGAATAATCGAAACAGTCCTCCTTGACTTCAAATACAGATATATTGTTATTTTAAATTAGTATATCTATCTAGAGAGGGATCGAAGTTATGTTGGTTTAAATTTTTTTGCTATTGACTTCAAATATAGATATATTGTTATTTTAAATTAGTATATCTATCCAGAGAGGGATCAAAGTTATGCATTCATGTTATGTATTGATTCTTTACTATTAAATGATAAAAAAACATTAAAAACAAATTTACACTTGAGAAATTTGATCTAAAAATTCGATCTCTCTCAGTAGTTGATAAATAGAGATCCCTCTCAGTAATTGATAAATAGAGATTTAAAATGGATTTATACTGATTTAATTTATTTAGTTTTTTTTCATAAAATTTAAAATTGAGATTTATACTGAATTATTTATTTAGTTTTTTTTCATAAAATTTAAAATTGAGTTGAGATATGCTGTGGAACCTCATACTGAGCTGTAAAACACCTAATTACTCTGGTTGCAAATATTTGAACTAAATCAATTATATTTATAAAGAAAAAGAACCCAAAACTAAATCAATTATATTGAACTAAATCAATTATATTTATAAAGAAAAGGAACCCAAAAAAAACAGGAAGAGAACCAAATATGCACTGTTGCACTCTTAAAATTCAAAGGCATGCTCATGATATTCTTGGTGCTTCATTGTCAACAAAAATTCATAAGTATAAACATTAAATTTATTGCATCATCTATTGTTTGCACAAATTTTACATTACTGCGATACTTTGTGTAGAGCAATCATTGAGTCGAGAATGTGATTATCCATTTATAGAAATTTGCCCATTCTGTATTCTGAAAAGGCTACAGCAGTGTATTTCTTCACTTAGCAATAAAGAGAATGAAATAGAGAGAACTCTGTTTCTTCTGTAAGTTGTCTCTTACCCAAGAAGCCAGTATGGGGATATTCCCCAAGAGTCATCAATGCAAAGTGAAATAACATAGGCAACTTACAAAGTTCCCTTTCTACTAATTATTATCTTTGAACCGAGATGTTTTGCATTATGGTAGCTAATACCTCCAATTCATCCGATTCACAAGTCTTCCCATGCTTCCCTAAATCATGAAAATGCCTTTGGATGTGCAGGTATGTGTACTTGTTGGAATTCTCACATCATTCCATCTTCAAGTGGTTTGGCATTCAATGAGGAGGACTTCCCTTGATATAGTCAATCACTTTGAATGGAATAGTAACCTTCGAGCTTCAAATACGGTTAAGAGTGAAACTGCATATCTCCAAGTGCAAGAAGTAAACCCATCTGTTACAACCTCAGAGTACTATAACCTTGACCATTAGAACCGTTTTCACAATGGAAGTGCTTTCTGCTTTATATAGAAAAATGCTGCCTCCAGATTGCAAATACAAAGAGAGTCAACAGTAACTGGCATTCTTTGAAGTAAGAAACAATTTTTAGAGAAGTAGTAGCCCTGGACTAGAAATTCAGGGACTTCACATCATAACTCGCAAGTCATTGATTCTCGAGTCTCAATTCTAGAATCCCAGGTCATGCACTAGTCATATACAGATGTATATATACACAAAAATATAGATATTTATATTCAACCCAGATGAAAAAGAGCAGCAATAACATGCCTCTGTTGTAATCCACAATAACAACATCACAATTGCAGCAGAACTAAATTTATGGATCAAGCTGGAACATCCTGATTCGGAGTCTGGATCTGGCTGCAATTCTTATTAGGGCATGTAACACCCATGACCCTCACATCCTCATCATCAGGAGATCTGCAATGTGACAGCGGAGTCAATGTCAAATTGCACACTTTCTGATTCTGATACTGGCTCTCGCTGGTGATTGAAAGGCCAGTAACCCTCACACCACCATCATCGGGAGCTCTGTAAGCTGGCACTGGAATTGAAATAGAATCGCATGAATTCTGATTCTTATTCTGGCTCTGGCTCTTGCTGGGGCTCAAAACACCAATACCCCTCATGTCATCATCATCATCACCCTCAGGTCTGCAAGATGTAATTGGAGTTGATACCAAATTGCACGAATAATGGCTCTGGCTATGGCTAGGGATCAAAACATCAATATCCCTCACACCAACACAACCATTGCTGCCATCGTCATGAGGTCTGTGCTGCAGTAACGATGGCAATGATGTATTTGGCATCAAATTGATCACAAATTCGTCAACTGGAGGAGACCTCGGTGAAGGTGGTGGATTGGACACCAAGTTAGACATCTCAGACATATGATGAAAAGCAGACTCCCATCCTCCTCCTACCACTCCTTGCAATGAAACCCCAATAGCAATATCCCTAGTTGGACTCCCCATCTCACAATCCCCAACTCTGTTCAAGTCTAACACATCCTCCAACCCCACTTTCCCTTCTCCCTTACCATGCTGCTCAGCCCTAGCCCTACAAATGGGACACAGGGGATTCTTATACAACCATGAATCCACACACTGTGCATGAAAAGTATGCCTACAAACAGGCAACATCCTGCATTTCTCACCCTTCTGGAATCCATCCAAGCAAACAGCACACTCTGAACAATCAAATTCATCCACCCACAATCGGTTCTCGATCCTATTCATGCAATTCATATTCCTAGCACTATTGTCATCATCTTTGCAAAGCATTTCATCTAACACAATATACATACCACTATGTTTATATTCAAAGGATGGCAGCTTCTGCACCTCCTCCTCAGACATCCCCAATTCATTCCCAGTGACAGAGGAAGAAGAAGCAACCCCTCTCTCTGCAGATCTTCTGCTGTTCAGACTTCTCCTGAGTGCTCTACCCACAATACACAAATGAATTGAAACCAGAATTCCAATACCAAGGAAAAGCAAAACAACTGATATCACCACAGCCATTACCATGATCTGTGTTATTAAAGTAACTATACGAGCAGTCATCAGTCTTCAACACAGCTACTCAAACAATTTCTTCTGCTTTTATGTTTTTCTTGAAACTAAAACCAATTTTAGAGCCGAGATGTGTCGCTTCAGTGATTCACAACTACAGCCCACACAGAAATGCCGCCCTGGGAATCGAACGAGCTGACTACATGTGGTGAATTCGGAATGCAAATTGCTGGTACCAACATGAAGAAAAAGAAAAATTTATGCCCCAAACGTGGTAAAAGAGTTCCTCGGATCGTCATTTCATGTGAGGGAAAGTTAATTGTTTTTGTTTGTTGTGATTGGAATTCTGAAGTTTTTCTATTTTGATGACGCGTAAGAAAGTGACGTACGGGTTGTTGGAATTTCAAATTCAAAACTGTAGGCAGATCTTCAGTAACTATATTCGAATTTGTGTGTTTATACCATAAAAATATTGATAATGTAAAGGTACTGATTTATTTATCTCTTAATACAGTGGATGACCTCCACTTCAAGTTTTGGATGATTGACCGCGTAGATAAGTTTATAATGGACATTATTCCACGTGTGATTTTTTTAATTTAAAATTTTATAATGGAGATTACTTTCTAATACAGTGAATGGGTCATGGGGTCCAGTTACAAATTTTAATTGATTTTTTTCCTTGTAAAACAATGTGATTTGGTGAGATTTTGTTATAAATTATTTAATAAAATAAATTAGGAGTTTGTTTATAATATATAAATTTTAATTTCTAATTTAGGTTAAGTGTTTTGAATTTGACTTGATTTGAGAGGTGAGATGCAAAGTTAATTATAAGATTGGGTTTTATTAGACTTAAGTATTTTTTATGTGTTTGAGTAATTGTGTAAAAAAATAAAATTAATTTTTTTCCTTATATAAACAAGAGTAGCTTATTTATTCTAAGTTTTGGGATTTTAGAAAATTTTGATAGAAATCCAACAAATTTATTTTGGTAAAATCTAAATTTAAAAGAGTTCAAATTGTATTTTTGAATCTATAAATATATTAGGATGCTTAAATACCCCCATAACATCCAGAATATGCAATTTTCATAGCAATTTTTTTAGAGATTTCCAACCGGACACCAAACAAAATTGTTCAAAAAATATACTCAAAAAATGTTGAAAACACATAATATTTAGACTAGATATAAATATGCCATGTTGAAGTTTTAAAAGTTAAAGAGGTCATAAGGTCAAATCCACTTGGATCCATAAGGTTAGGAATACATGTTGTCCACTTACTACATTTATTTGTTTGACTATTTATGGAATGCGAAAAGCACCTTAAAGATTTGGCTTAGGAAGATGTTTTAGGTCTTTGTCTAATGTCTTGTTTCAATATCAAAATGGTAGAGCTTTGTTTTTATTTTTACAATACTTATTTCTGTTTTTTTGCCAACATTAACACTCAAAAAATTAAATTTGATCTTCCATAACACTTGGAAGATAAGTTTGATCTTCCAACTTGGGGTTAATTATTCTTTATAGTAAGCCAATTTTTTCTTATTATCACTTTTCTCACCACTTCTACATTTCTTCTTTAAACTTGAAGTTTTGATAATGATTTTAACAATATTGATATCATAAAACTTCTTCCATTTCACCTAATAATTTAAATTTAAACTTGAAATTACATCTTTAATTCAAACTGTTTTGATACAGCTAAAAAAACCTCTCATTTTTTATAATATGCTCATAATCTTAATAAATAAAAACCCAATTTAAAAAACAAAATAAATATTACATTTAATTTTAAAATAAACATTTCAAATCACTTTCAAATTAAATAGATTTGTGTTTTAATATTATATCCCTAAACTTTATAATAATATAAAATATAAAAAATTAAATAGATTTTTGTTTTAATATTATATCCCTAAACTTTACAATAATATAAAATATAAAAAGTAACATAATTTATTTTTTTAAATGTGCAACTTTAAGACTACACATACTTTTAAGAGTGACAAATTAAATATATTTTTCGTATATTATTTTAATAATCTATTTGTGGACATGAATGGTTATAGATTTAGTTTTTAATATTTATTTTTTTAAGATAAAGAAATTTATTTAAATAATTTTTTGTGGATTTATATTGTTAAACATTTAATTTTTAGTATTTTTAAAGTTTCAAAATTTAAATGATTTGTGTGTGGATATTATGTGGTGAAATCTTTAGTGAAAGAACCTTTCGTAAAAGGTGAAGCTAGGTGAAAACCCTAAGTGAAGGTATGCATGAAAATCTTTCGCAAAATTTCTGGGCACTCCACTCCTGTTAGGGCATCTTTATCATTTATTTGGGGACTATAATTTAGGTGCATAATTTCCTTCCCTCTCTATTTTTGTTTTGTTTTGTTTTCTATTTTTAGTTTTAGTTTTTTCTAAAAAAACTAAAAAATGTTAAAGGAAGACCTAGCACAATTACCCTACATAACCTTTATGAATTTATGGAGTCAATAGAGAAAGGTAGGGAAGCAGGAGAGGCTAAACTTTATAGAGAAAGGTAGGAAAGAAAGAAAATATAAACTAGAGATAGAGTTAAAAGTCATGCTCCATAATAAATTTACATTTTTTCAAGAAGAGATTAAAAAACAATTAGACAATGAGATAAAAAAAATTGGAGAACAATAATGGAGACTAGAGTGCATGCAATGGAAATTCAAAAAACAACCAAACAAGGAGACGCAGATACACAGTAGAAAATATTAAGTTAAAGGATAGAATTAAAGAGTTAGAGGAAAAAGTTAACCACAACCTAAGCCTAAATAATATAGAAGGTAAAATAGATATCAAACCCATTAAAGAGGAAATGAATAAGCTCATAGGCTTAGACCATGAGCGTAACAAAGGAGCTTTAAACCTCATAATTTTTGGTTTAAAAGATGAGGAAGAAGAGGATATGTTAGGGAAATTAATTGAGAATAAAGAAAGACTAATACGGGTTAAGGTTAGATCTACCAAACAAAAATACAACATACTCAATAAGACATCAAGTTTAAAAGGCTCAATGATATTTATAAATGAAGACCTAATTTTAGAGGATCAAACAAAATTAAGAAAGGAGGTCCAAAAGGTAAAAGGCGTTAGGAATGAGGGAAAATGAGCATTAATCTAAAACATGAAAGTTGATATTAGAGATAGAAACCAAAAGGATAGTAATAAATAACATAGGATCAAACCGAATTAAGAAAGGAGGTCCAAAAGGTAAAAGAAGTTAGGAAGGAGGGAAAATGGGCATTAATAAAAAACATGAAAGTTGATATTAGAGATAGAAACCAAAAGGATAGTAATAAATAATAGTTTGACACACTCTGGATCTTCTCTTGGAATTGACAAGGATTTCCATGGAGCAAAGGACCTAAGTTAAGTAGGATCCCGAGCGAAATTGATATTATTTTATTGGTTGAAACTTGGGAACATGAGGAGTCCAAGGTCCCTGATATAAACATACATGTCTGATGGTCAATATGGAATAACGTTCATGGCGTAGAGGCATTGGGGGTGTATCTTGCTACATTAGGAAGAACATATCCCCATATGTTAGGATTTATAAGAAAGACCCTTACAACCAATTTATTTGGATAGAGATCACATACATTAATGATGAAAGAACCTACATAGACATCTATTATTTTTCTCCTATTAATTCCAACTTCTATAAAAAAACCAATTTAGATCAAAATAGTCCTTATAATGGCTTAGAACATGATATTTCTAGTTTAAGGAAGGAAGGGAATATCCTTTTGATGTGTGACTTCAATTCTCGAACTTACAATAACTAAGCTATTCTTTTAAGCAACTATTCTGTTATATTTTTATCATTTAATCAATATGATCTAGGATCTTATCTGAGAGAATAACATGCGCAACAATAATCACTAGAGACAAGATACACAAAGATTTTTCCTCGGGCCCACAACTTCCTTAATGATAGAATGAGCACCAATAGCAAAAGTAAAACCCAAAAGTACAAAGATGATCTCCAACAATTGTTCTCTCTCTCACTTGTGTGAGCTACTCCTCTCTCACTCATTCGTTATTGATGAGTGAGTGTGTGTGTCAAATAGAGAGGCTCACTCTCTATTTATACTTAATTTCCACTTGAATTCTTCCCTACAAGGCCGACTTCTCTAAGAGAGTCTAATAACCCCATTACAACTTAACTCTGGGGTCTAATGCCTCGACATACAATGGAGGGTTAACCTTAATGACTTTACAAGACTTAATTATATTAATGACTCTCCTGATCAGAGGAATAAAAATCTTTGTCAGGGTACAATGAAATATAATATGAAATATACAATTGAATGCATTCCAAAGTTACAAATACATCAACACTCCCTCTTAACTAGGAAGGTATTCTCTTGAAACAGTTCATCAGCACAAGTATTCGTCACTGCTACTTCTATCTCGAGAAAATGGTGCTATCTCTCAAATCTACTCGTCATAGGAAGTTCTATAGAGACAACCCTTTTTCATGTTGGATGTAGGCCTAGCCTCCATGTAGGTCGTCATCATCTCTATGAGCAAGCCATCAAGTAGGTACATCCTAGGACTTATTATATGCCACTTGCAAAACCTGCAAGATCTCCCAGGATTGATTATATGCCACTGCAAAACCTGAAGGAGCATCCCAGGACGGATTACATGCCTTGCAACACCTATGTACCCTACTATTACCTCATCATCTTCACATCATCTCATCATCACACGGAGCACATCCTAGATACACATAACACAACACTTACATCAACGAACATGGGAGGACCTAGCCTGCCACCATGTCAGAAAGGATCAGCACTTACATCAAAGACCATAGGAGGACCAGCCTGCCACCATACCGAAAATGCTCCAACACTTACATCAACGACCATGGGATGACTAGCCTTCCACCATGTCTAAAAGGCTCTAGCACTTACATCAACGACCATGGGAGTACCAACCTACCACCATGTCGAAAAGGCTCAACGCTTACATCAATGACCATGGGAGGACTATCCTGCCATCATGTCGAAAAGGCTCCAGCACTTACATCAACGACCATGGTAGGACCAACCTGCCACCATGTCGAAAAGGATCAGCACTTACATCAACGACCATGGGAGGACCAGCTTGCCACCTAGTAGGAAAGGCTCATGTCTATCTGCATCTTCCAAACTCATCACCTCCCCTTGGAAGGAACATCGATCTGAAGAAAACAAAGCTTCTCTTTGAAGTACTCAAACTTCACTTTGTCTAACAACTTAGTCAATGTATCGTCTATATATTCGTCCCTCGCAACATATTGGATCTTCACTGCTCCTCTCTACACCACATCCCTGATATAGTGATACTTGATCTCGATATGCTTCGAATTGTCATGGAACATCGGGTTCTCTGACAACTTCACAAAACTATGGTTGTCGTAATATATACAAGTAGCATCCAACTGGAGATCAAACAAATCGGACAGTAGCTTCCTCAGCCATACTGCCTCACAACTAGTCAAACAAGATGCAACATACTCTGCTTTGGCTATACTTAGTGCCACGTAGGACTTCTTCTTGCTAAACCAAGAGATCACACCTGATCCCATACTGAAGCAGCACGCCGAAGTGCTCTTCCTGTCAATGGAACCGCCTTCACAATCTGAATCCACATAACCCTCCAGGTTAATATTCTGATTCACCTCATACTTTATCCCATAATCAACTGTACCCTTTAGGGACCTCAGAATATGTTATGTAGCAATCAGGTGAACATGTCTCGGATCTGTCAGGAACTGGCTCAATGTGTTCACATCAAAGAAAATATATGGTCTTGTATTCGTCAGGTACATCAAGGATCCAATCATCTGATGATACATCGTGGCATCAACTGACTCTGATGAAGCATCACTCAATAGCTTCAGGTTCGATGCCATAGGTTTGGTCATGGCCTTGCAGTCCATTATCTAGAACCTCTTCATTATCTCCACTACACACTTCCCTTATCCAAGGGAGATTCCATCTGCACTCTGCCACACCTCCATGCCTAGAAAATAGCGCATCATACCCAATTCCTTCATCTCGAACTCAACATCAAGCTTCCTCTTTGTGTCAGCAATCAACCCATCCTCACATGTCACAAATAAGGCATCTACATACAGTAGGAGTATCACTGGGTTCCCTTCCTCAACCTTATAGTAAAGGTTGGAATCTGCTTTACTCTTGGTAAATCCTAAACTAGTCAGGAAGCTGTCAATCCCGTCGTACCACGTCTTGGGTGCATGTTTCAAACCGTACAAGGCCTTCTTCAATTTGCACACATGATTCTCCCTATCATGTGTCTCAAATACGAGTGGTTTCTCCACATACACTTCCTCTTCCTCTAGACCATTCAAGAACGCGGTCTTGACATCCATCTAGTGTATCTTCCATTTCATCACTGTGGCCAGAGCAAGTACTAATCTGATAGAAGTATATCTGGATACAGGTGCAAAATTTTCTTCATAATCTATCCCTTCCTTCTCGAATAAGCCACGTGCCATAAATCTCACTTTATATTTATCTATGCTGCCATCTGCAACATGCTTGATCTTGTAGATCCACTTGGAAGTCACAACAGACTTCCCTTCTGGTCTCAGGACCACATCCCAAAAATCATTCTTTATGATCGACTGGTACTCCTCAATCATTGCATCCTTCCATTCTTTCTTTTTTTCCACTTCTTCATAGTTGCAAGGTTCTTTATCAATGATGTCACACAGCAGGGCTACATAACTAGAGTATGGCCTCGATCTCTTCCTTTCTCTGTGTATTCCTTCAGGAGCGCCATATCTTTTTGCACCTAGGATAGCCTCTCGTACCCATGCTAGTTTCCTCTTGTAATAATTATTCCCATGGGGTGGATCTATAGGTTCATGAGGTTCTTCCATTCCTCGATCTTCTTCTAGAGTTGCTTGATTCATTGTTGTATCTCGGATCCTAGGTACTTCTGTTTCTTCAATGTATTCAACATGTATCTTTATGGATTTGTTGTAAGCTGAGTCTTTGTCAAATGTCACGTCCATGCTAATGTCGATCTTCTTGAATTTTGGGAAATATATTCTGTAAGCCTTCGAGCTTTCACTATATCCCACAAATATACCTTTCTTTCCAAAGGATCTATCTTCGTCCTCTTTTCTTTCAGAATGTGTACATACACCAGGAAGCCAAATATTCTAAGATGGCTAACTTCTAGTTTCTTTCCAGAGAAGGATTCGTATGGTGTCTTGTTCTCAAGTACTCTATGTGGAGTGTGATTATGTACATACACAGCTGTCCTAGCAGCTTATGCCCATAGATGCATAGGAAGATCCTAATCATGAAACATTGCCTTTGCTGCCTCCATAATCGTTCTATCCTTCCTTTTTGCAACTCCATTCTGTTGTGGATTATATGGAGTGGTCAACTCCCTCTTAATCCTTGATTCTCTGCATAATTCCTTGAATTCATCTAATGTGAATTCTCCGCCATTGTCTGATTGAAAGGTCTTGATTTTCTTCTCTATGTGGTTCTCGATCAAGGTTTTGAATTCCTAACTTACTGAATACTTCATCCTTTCTTTTCAAGAAATATATCCATGTCTTCCTAGAAAAATCATCAATGAAAGAAACATAATATACATACCCACTTAATGAACTGGATGACATTGGACCGCATACATCGGAGTGGATAATTTCCAAGATTCCTTTTTCCTTGCTCTCGCTACTTGGAAATGTCTTCTTTGTGTTATTTCCCTTAACACATCCTTTGTAAACGCCTTTATGCTATTCCTGGATTTCTGGAATACCTTCAACAACTTTTCTTGCAAGTGGTAGGGTCCTATAGTGCATATGTGCAAGCCTTCTATGCCAAAGTTCACTTGGATCTATTGAGTCATGGACCAGAGCTTGTTCTAGTTGGCCCTTTAATTTGTATAAGCATCCCTCTTTCCCTCCAATCACTACTGCATCATTTATGGTCTTTCCCTTTGACCACATAAGAACTTGTCCATCTACAAATGCAACCCTCATACCTTTTGCATCCAATGCAGATATAAAGAGAAGATTCTTCTTTAGCCCTGGTACAAACAAGACATCTTTCATCTTCATATACTTTCCAGAGTCTATCTTATAGGAAGCTTCACCACTTCCTTTTATAGGATACTAGTAGTCACCCCCAAGTTTCACTTTGTGGGGTGACTCATGTTTGGATAGATTCACAAAGGATTCTTTAAATCCTGTCATGTGCTTGGAAGCCCCACTATCTATGAGCCAATCATTGCTTCCATGTGTAATAGTTCCTGTGAGGGTAGAAACCAAAACATACTCTTCATCGATCGAAGAATCTTCACTTTCTTCTTTGGCTCTCTTCCTGGGAGGTTCATCATCCTCTGCAGTGTGAGCATGATGTCTTGTTTTGTTCTTCTTCTTCTTGTGAGAGCCACCTTTATTTCTTGGACAATCTCTAGAGAAGTGTCCCTTCTCATCACATGTATAGCATCTGATATTAGATAGATCTCTGCTAGATCTTCTAGGGTTATCTTTCTTATTATGGTGAGGATGCTTACCTTTCTTGTGATTATAGTGCTCCCTTTTTATTTTCTTGGCGTGTGTTGTGAGACCTTGATCTTCATTTCCAATCCTTTCTTCTCGAGCTATGATTCAAGCTTCTTCTTGTGAGCACTCCTCCTATATCCTACTGAAGGTGATTAACTTTCTTCTAGCACAAATTCCTTGAATAAAGGAGTCCCATGATCTGGGGAGACCATTCAAGGTGGTCATCACAATTTCTCCATTCTCTACTTCTTCTTCCATAGCTTCAAGTTGTTCTTTGATTTGAGAGACCCTTGTAAAGTATGACTGTATGGTCTCTGCATTCTGGATCTTTACATTCTTCAATTGATTTTGCAAAGTCATCTTCCGATTTATATTCTTCCCTTCAAATAGCTTGGTCAAGGAATCAAACATCTCTTCAGGTGTCTTTAAGGAAGACACATGTGGTATAAGATGATCCTTGATAGAATAAACAATAATCCTTTTGTCCTTGACCAGTTTCTTATTGTGTAGGGCTTCAGCCTCATGATCTCCCTCTGGAAATTGAACCTCTCCACTTATGTAGGCGTCCAATTCATTTTCTTCAAGAACAAGTGAAATCCTATACTTCCATGCTTGGAAGTTATTAGCTCCTTCAATATTTTCATCAAGCTTGGTGTGATGAGACATATTTAATGAGAACCTCAAATGGAAATACAAAATATTTAGATCTTACCACTTTGAGATTCCTGGACTGAATCTGGAGCTGATCTTCTACAATGCTTGTTTACTAGTCTGGGGTCAAATTAGGGTTTGAATTTCCTGGAGTTTTACCCAACCAAAAATTTCGATCTTGGTCTCTAAATTTCAATTTTGAGGAGGAGAGAAATACTATGCTAGGATCACTCAAAAATTCCACTTCTGTGAAAAGCTCTAATTTCTTGCAGTAGTGATAGGCCAAAAACTGAAAGTGCCCGAAATTAGATTCTGCTTCGAAAGGAAGATGCACCCTTCAAAGGAGAGTTATCCTAGCCTCCTTTTGTTGTTGATATGTGGAGAGAAACCCAAAAATTAAGAAGCCATAGCTTCTACAACTGCATAGTGTCTTCTTCTCAGGTTAGCTCTGATAACATGTTAGATTTTTATCATTTAATCAATATGGTATAGGATCTTATCTAAGAGAATAACATGCACAATAATAATCACAAGAGACAAGAGACACAAATATTTTTTCCTCGGGGAAACCATAAAGGATAAAACCTCGCAATTTCCTTAGAGATATAATGAGCACCAATAGCAAAAGTAAAACCCAAAAATAAAAAGATGATCTCCGACAGTTGTTCTCTCTCGCACTTGTGCGATATACTCCTCTCTCACTCTTGCGCTATTGATGAGTGAGTGTGTGTGTCAAATAGAGAGGCTCACTCTCTATTTATACTTAATTTCCACTTGAATTCTTCTCTACAGGGCCAAATTCTCTAGGAGAGTCTAATAACCCCATTACAAATTAACTTTGGGGCCTAATGCCCCGACATACAATGGAGGGTTAACCTCAATGATTTTACATGACTTAATTATATTAATGACTCTCCCGATCAAAGGAACAAACATCTTCGTCGGGGTACAATGAAATATAATACGAAATATACAAGTGAATACATTTCGAAGTTACAAATACATCAACATATTCCAACCATAATCCTCTTTGGTTAGACAAATACATTGAGTTAGCTAACATGTACAAAAGAAGTTCTAAATATCTAGGTGAAAAATTATTTGGGTCTGAGCTGGTGAATTTTTGAAGTGCTCAATATCTTATCATTTGCAATGGTCTCACAAAATGCCCAAACTCTATCCAAATGACTTGTATCCATGAGATTGGAAGTAGTCTGGTAGATTATGTTATATATGATATCCCTATATACAACAAATTAATATATTTCAACATCTTCAACGACCATGAGCTCGAATTTGATCATAGACCTTTAATTAGAACTCTCAATATTTCCATGCATAGCGATCCCAAGGAGGAAAACTATCATTGCCAAAAGCACCTGATCTTTGTTAAAAATAAAGCTGACATTTTCTCCATAATCTAAAAATGAATTGTTTTCTTTATCTAGTATGGAGAATATAGAAAATCTCAACCATAATTATGCTACAACCCTCTCGTTGTTCATTAACAAGTTCTCTATTGAAGTCTCAACTAAAATGAGCAATAGTAGAACCAACCCTTGGTATGACAAAGAGTGAAAGATGCAAGAAAATAAATTAAGCAAGTTACTACAGATTCAATAAAAATGGACAAGATAAATCACTACAAAGCCTTAATTAAAAGAAAAAAGGCATTATCTAAGTAAAAGGTAGGAAAATCTCCTATACCTCTCCAAGGTGGCTCCTAAGAAATCCCGGAGGCAAATTCTAACTCGCAAAACAAAAGAAGACAATAAAATTGCTTTAAAAGATTGGAATTCCTATCTTAAAAATATTTATGAATCCCCAAATATCAAAGATAAAATTCAAACACTTATTACAACGAAAGACGTTTTCATATTTGAAGACATAGATTTCAAGGTTAAGCACTTAGCAAATGGAAAATCCAAAGACATTGAAGGCTACCAAGTGAAAATCTTAAAAATCAGAGGGCTTGTCCTCATCTCGCATATCGACAAACTTTTTAATCTAGCGGTCAAGCAAGGGTTTCCTACACCTTGGACTCAAAGCCTCATTCTTCCTATTTTCAAAATGATGATAAAAATGACCCCTCTAAGTATCATATTATTATGATTAGCCTTCTCTTAGCTAATTTATATTGTATTATCTTAGAAAAGAATATCATTGAATGACTTGAAATGGAAGGTAAGAATGTTAAATGCCAAGCAGGTTTTAGGAGGAATCATTCACCACGGACCACCTCGTTACACCTAGGATCATTGCAGAGGAATTCCATAATAATAAGTATGACCTATTTTTTTTGCTTTGTGGTTTTTAGAAAATATTTTGATACAGTGCCTAAAAATAACCTATGGAATAGGCTAGAGGATCTTAAGGTTCCTTTTGAGTTGAGAGCTGTCGCGATAAGGTTATACGAAAATGTCATTTCCAAGTTTAAGAATAATGAGGGGTGGACAACGGATATAAATTGTCATATTGGAGTTAAACAAGGTTTCCCCCTCTCCCCTACAATTTTTCACATTTGCATTGATAAGCTAGAAAAGTGTTTAGAAGAAGTAGGTTGCGCTGGTACAATCTTAGCTGGGATAGTTATCATCCTCCCACTTTATGTCGATGATATTGTTCTTATGGCAAGGTGTCCTTCTGATATCGATAAGAAATTAATATTTCTTAAATTTTTTTCTCTAACATGGTCATGATTTTTAACACCAACAAGAGAAAAATCATGATTATAAAATCTAAGAAAGACACCTATGCAAATTTGATTTATGATAATAGAAATCTAGAGGAAGTGACTTCTTACAAGTATCTCGGAATTGATATTCATCACAAGATCAATTGAACTATAACATTGAGATAATGATTAATGGAGGGTGGAAAGCTTATTTTGGTCTTGAAAATAATTGTAAATCAACCAATTTGGTCATGTGGGATAAAAAGAATTTCCTCTGTGAAATTCTTGTCATCCTTCTTATCTTGTATGGTTGTGAAGTATGGGGGTGCAACATTTCTAGAGAATCTTGGAGGAATATTGAGCAAATACAGAAGTGGTTTATAACTTATAACCTCAAAATAAAAGCAATACGCCTTATCCTATTCTCCTCATAGAAGTGGGTCTTTCCCCCATCAAGAGCATGGCTATGACTAGGTACCTGATGTATAAGCATAAGATAAATAACATGGGAAATGAGAGTCTTCATAAAATTGATTTAAACTCAAGTAAAAACCAACTACACCTCAAGTGGTGTTGGTGTAAATATACCATGGCTTGGTTAAACCATTGGAGCATTGATGAAAACGATGATTTTCAAAACATTGATAATGTCAAAAATATTATTACTTCTAAGTTTAAAGAGAAATTATGGTGTGAGGAAAATTTAGTGGTTAAGAGAAAAATACGACACTATGAGGAGGTCATTAATCCTAACTCGAAATATCAGAAGTATCTCTCGGTAGTAACTAGCTCACGAAAGAAAATTAATGTAGCCAAGATTAGAACGGAATCTCATGAACTCCATAGCAAAATAGGGCGTTGGTCTATTCCTAAAACTCTATGGGAGGAAAGGGTTTTCCATCTACATGAGTCTATGAGCATTGAGGATCAAAATCACTTTCTGCTAGAGTTCCTTGCTTACACCCACATTAGATCTGAGTTTCATAGTATTTGCTACAATACAAACCCTTATAACCTCCTAACTTGCCAAAACTATAGTGAGCTTGGAAAGCTTCTTGGTAAGATTTTTGAGCACATGAATAAGATTTTAAAGTAAAAAAAGTATTATCCTTCTTAAGGTATGATAGACCAAATTTGGTCTCAGTGGACGTTAATCATCATCATCACTTTATGTAAATATTTTTTATAATACTAATATTAAAGTTGGTTTTAATGGATGTTAATAATGATCATCAATCTAATGGTTATGGACATATATTTCTTCCTAAAAAATCACGAAATCAAATTTGGAGGAAGATAAGGTATGTACACCTTTAATCCTTTAATTTATTTAAAATTACAAGTTTGATAGTGTATAAATATTTAGAAAAATGTTGTGAAAATAATACAAATTATTTTTTAATTGTAAATTTAAATTATATGTATAGTTTTTGTAAACTTTTTATATTGAAATACATCTTGAAATAATCATTTTTTACTAATTGAGTTAATCTATTAGATTTTGTTTTTGTAAGTCTGCTTGTATTAATAATTCAAAACAAAAAATTACATTTAAAGATACATCCCAGACATAGTAGTGGGGTGGTCTAAATCCCACCACCCCAGCCAGTCAAAACTATAAGCATGTATTTTTTCCTTTAAAGATTATGGCACAAAACCCATACAGAAGATGGGGCCCGAGTACTAGACTTTAAAACACTAATAAGTTTCATAGAAAATTTATACAGTATTCTAGAATTAAACTAAAAAATCAAAGTAACAAAACTTAGCAAGTAGAACATAGGTAGGCCAACCAGGTTGCAGGTTCTTCAACAACAACAAACTTAAAGGTCGGGGTTTTCTTCAATGATAGGGAAACCCCCTTGGAAATATTCACCATTTGTATTTTTCATCTGCTTAATAGGAAGAGGAGAGGATTTGCAAAATGGTACCTGAATATCATGAACATGCTTGTAGCTCAGTTGTGTGATGGTGGAAGGTACTGAAAACGGTACATTCAATGTGATGGGTGTTTCCGGGACCAAGATCTTTTCCAAATATGTCGTAGGTGCCCCCATAACATTTCCACTACCCCCTTCATTATTTCCTAGCGTGCAAAAACCCAATGCAATGCGTTTCCACTCTGAAGTTGCATCTCGCTTATTGAGTTGAGTGTCAAGTTCAATCAACTTAGTTTTATCCTGGAGAACTGAACTACGAGTGTAATTCCAGGTACTAACAATTTCTTCCATTAAGGATCCCATCATATTCTTGACAATCCAATAATGGTTGAGATGTCCACCCCCGATACCTCTGGACAAGTGTTCTGTGACCAAACGGGCTTCCCACTCATCTATCATTATATTGTGCACTGACATGGAAACACCCATGTCATACCCATCTTCCTTCCTCAGACTTGAGCCACGTTGAGCGCAACCTCTTCCATTGCTACCCCAGCGAGGGGTGTTACATTGAAGGTACATGGTAGAACTATTAATCAACTTGTCGTTGGAGCATTTACTAGCTCTCGACCTCTATGTCGAAAAAATGGAGCAAACGAGAACTAGTGTTCCAAGAAAACCTTGTGGGTGGACCAATATCAAACTGGGAAGAGACACTACAATTATCCTGAGATATAGGTTGAGGATGATAGTGTAGGTAAGAGCTAGGCTATGGAAAAGACCAGCATGGAAAACCCAAGCCGAACCAGGAGGAGTTGTAGTAAGCCAAAGTTGAACACAAGAACATAATATTAATCCAAGAGACTTCCATCGCAAGAGCCATAAGTTGGTCGGTAGCATGAGTAAACTCATAAGCCATTAAAGGAGAGTTAAAGAAAGGATGACCCTTCCAATTCCCACTGAGACGTAGAAATGGATCTTCCATCCCTTGACGTGACCGAGTGCCCATCTCCAGACGAGGTGATTGATTGCCGAGACCTTCCTTCTGCGCTAGCTAGAATGTTCGTGTCCTCTGTAAGGGTTCATCCTTACATAATTATCATAATTGATAATATATATGTGTGTGTGTGTGTGTGTGTGTGTGTGTATTTATTATTGAATTGATAATTATTACATTGAATGCGTGCGACTTTATACATATGAAGAGACACCATTTAAATCACATGTCCTTCCAATGCCGACATTTACATAAATTAATAATAATTAAACTAATAGATAATAAATTAGTAGTTGTAATATACTTTTGGTATATTGCAAGTCATCCTGCTCTGAAAAGATCCATCCACGAATCTTCTTATGAGCGTGCTGCAACTGGAATCTTTCCATGAATAATGGTGTCACGGTTTAGTAGTTGTTGAAATATTGGGTCGCATTTCTATTCAAATATTTTCTTGCATATGATTATGTAGATGAACGCATAACAATTATATGGAGTATTCTTCTGAGCTTTTAATTCGATGGTGTTCTTTTGACCTTCTATTTTGATGTATATTTTTTATATTTCCGCATGCTTTGATATGGTTTTCTTATATGTAGCGGTAATTACTACTAATAATGTACTTACTTCCTTGTCTGACAAGATTGTTTGTATTTGTTCTCTGGGAACCTTTTGAAATTCTAGAACATATTGAGTTGTGACTACTAAATAATGTTCATTTCATAATTTGTTGCACCATCCTCTGAGTTTCGTTCTTCTACGCTATAATAATTGAGGTCATCTTTAACAATTTTATTTTCATCATTGCAATTTTATACACTATTCAATTCTCTCATAATTGTTGTAACATTGAATTTATTGACTTCATTGACTTCTACAACAATGTCATATTTTTTACAATTGATATTGACATTGTGATTGTCAATATCATCTTGATATTTCATATCCGTGTCTTCTACTTCTTCTTTATCATCTTCCTTGTTATCATGTTTCTTAACAAGTCCTTGTTCTGTAATTTCACTAGACATATTTATAGATTTTCCAGATGGCATATTAATGTGCCTTGCTTCCCTACCTTGTAAGAATCCACAACGAACTTCCGGTAGGCATGCATATTTTTTATTAAGTATCGCATTTTGAGGTTTGTAGTTGGGATGTCTTTTCTTTCCCCACTTGATTTTTGGTGGTATGGATATTTTGTAAGGAGGGGTGTTAGGAGTCGGTTGGCTAGGCTTCCTTTCCTTCCCAGTGGTATTAGCGATTTTATATTCATCCCTACTTGAATACATAGGAGTCGCAATAGTCCCTTGTTCCTCTTGACTTGGTAACTCAAGAGTCAGAGTTACTTCTTCTGTTGAGGGTGTGGATCCCAACTCTGCTTGACCTGAGAAATTGGGAGTCGACATAGATTATTCCTTTATGATAGTAATCCCTTATTCTGATGTGAGTGCTGATGCAGACGTCAGTGCTATTCACTCTGAGCACTCGGAAGTCACAATAGCTTCTTCCATCTTCCTTTCCTTCCCAGGGGTAGTAGAGATTTTATATTCAAGCCTACTTGAATACGTAGGAGTTGTAGTATTCCCTTGTTCCTCTTGACTTGGTAACTCAAGAGTCAGAGTTACTTCTTCTATCAAGGGTGTAGATCCCAAAACTTCTTGACCTGAGAACTTGGAAGTCGTAACACCTTCTTCTTTTTTGGTCGTAGTCCCTTCTTTTGTCATGAGTGTCGATGCATACCCAACTTTGCTTGACCTTAGAAATTTTGAGTCAACATAGCTTGTTCCTTTATGATAGGAACCCCTTCTTCTGGCATGAATGATGATGCAGACGTTAGCTCTATTCGGCCTGAGCACTCAGAAGTCGCAACAACTTCTTTTGGATTCCTTTCCTTACTGGGGGTAGTAGCGATTTTATATTCGTCCCTACTTGAATACGTAGGAGTCGTAGTAGTACCTTGTTCCTCTTGACTTGGTAAATCGAGAGTCACAGTTACTTATTTTGTCGAGGGTATAGATCCCAACACTTCTTGACCTGAGAACTCGAAAGTCGTAACATCTTCCTCTTTTCTAGTCATAGTTCTTTCTTTTGTCATGAGTGTTGATGCAGACCCCAACTCTGCTTGACCTAAGAACTTGGGAGTTGACCTAGCATTTTCCTTTATGATAGGAATCCCTTCTTCTGACGTGAGTGTTGATGCAGACGCCATCTTTATTCGGCCTGAGCACTCGGAAGTCGCAACAAAATCTTCTTTGATTCCATCTTCTTCTATCATGGGTGCAACATCAATTTCTAACTCTTTATTTGGAAATTCTAAGGGAAAAACCGCTTCTTCTATATTAGGTGCCATAGAAGCTTGCATTCCCTCGCTTGAAAAGTGAGATGTCGTAGCATCTTCCTCCTTCAACTAACTTGAGGGGTAAGACTAGTGTGTTTCTGGTTTTTATTTTTCTACATGATTCTTAGGTTCTTCTTTCGGCCGTTGTATTACCAACAATTTTAGTTCTTCAACTAAGTCTTTTATATCTTCATGCAGAACTTGCGCCGTTATGTCGATATCTGATATTTTCGTTTCAAGCTCTGTAGATTTTATTTCTTTAATCTCCAATTTAAAATCCTTTTTAACTTCTTGCGATGGTTTATCTTGTTTGAAAAACCCATAAATGCATTCATTAAAGACCATTTTGTCTTACACAAAATCTTCAATTTTTTTGAGTAATAATAATTATTAATTATTATTATTATTTATTACTATTGTTTTTATAAGCTATATATATTTTAATATATAAATTTTTTTATAAATAATAATAATTAATAATAATTTATTATTATTATTATTATTATTATTTATAATATTATTTTTTGTTGGATGGATGGGTTTCTAATACTTATTATTATTAATTAATGTAATAATAATAATAACCTTTTGATTTTTTAGGAGAAATAAATATGTTATAATAATAAATAATAATATTATTATAATATATGTTTTTTTTTGGAATTAGGGTTCGAAGAGAGGCTAGTGTTTTCTGCGTAGGGGTTGCCTGATAATGGAGCAGACGCCGATGGGAGGGGGTCGTTGGATATTGTCAATTACCTCGGACGAGCAACGAGTATGGGTGTGGAGACTAGTACAGAAATGGCGAGACAGAAGGGAATGGAATGTAGGGTGTAGGGAGTGGCAGTGTGTGTGGATATTGGCATGAATGGAAATGGAGAGGGCGTCGGATGAGCAACGAGTGTGGGTGTGGAGAATGGTGTAGAGATGGCAATATGGAAGGGAATGGAATGTAGGGTGCAGGGACTGGAAGTGTGTGTGGACAGGGCGGGAATGGAAATGAAGTGACTATGCGTGTGCGTGAAGGAGAAACAAGGGAGAGAAAGGGCACAAGGGAGGAAGGTGAGGCATTGGATGTATAGGGAAGGGACGCACGTTGAAGAAGAGGAGGCATGAAGTTGGGAGATTGGGCAGGCAACGAGAGAATGGAAATTACGCGGGGGAAGGAAAGGTGGTCGTTGGGGTATGCACCATGTGTGAAGAGAGAGGTGAGCAGTGGGGTGGGAGCATACAAAGGTGGCGGCTGGGGTGAGAGCCAAGGATGCGTGTGGGAGAGGTTTTGGGTGCAGTCATGTGCATGTAGTGTGGTGGGGAGAAGTGGAAAGTAGGAGGGCTGAGAAGAGTACTGGTTGAAGGAGATCACAGATGGATGGAACAAGTAGGCTGAATCTGGAGTGTGGGTGTAGCGAGTAATAAAAAGGGGAAGATGTGAAAGTGCAGCAGAATGATAGATTTCCAGAGGGCATCGAGTGAGAGCGAGAGCCAAAGATCTGATACCACTTGTAAGGGTTCATCCTTATATAATTAACATAATTGATAATATATATATATATATAGATATAGATATAGATATATTATTGAATTGATAATTATTACATTGAATTCATGCAGATTTATACATATGAAGAGATACCATTTAAACTATGTGTCCTTCCAATGTCGACATTTACATAATTTAATAATAATTAAACTATCATATAATAAATTAGTAGTTGTAATATACTTTTGGTATATTACATCCTCACCTTTAGTGCACATTAAATTTAGCTTGGGGGGGGATAACAAGGGCCCTTAATGCAAGGTGCCACCTTGTCAGCCCACAACTTGAGGCCATTAATGCCTTCAACTAGACATGTGGCACCTGCATCCGGGTTAGAGAAATCCATTGATGCCAGATTCTGACATCTTTGGACTAGAGTAATGTTATTGATACTACTAAGCCCTCCTTCCGTAAATTATGAATTACTCCTTCATTAGCTAAACAATATGCCAGAGAGTTGGTTGTGTGTTTCACATGGTTGAAGGAGATGGCCCGATTTTGTGAGAGATGGGTAGCTAGATGGGTGAGACCATGGTCCAGTATCCAGCTGGGAGAGAGATTATAGGTCTAAGAGCCATGCATGATTTTTGCAACCATCGAGAGTATGATCAGAGAGTCCCCTTTAGCCACCAAGGGGAAGAGTTTATTTTTAATGGTGATGGCAATACCCCCAATGCGACCCTTCATTTCAGCAGCATTATTATTTTTATGTCCTGTGTTACCATATTAAAGCCACATAATCTCCCCCCTGTTGTTTCTAATGACACCTCCAAACCCAACAATGCCAGGATTTCCTTTGGATGCACCATCAAATTTGGGTTTATAGACACCATCGGGAGGGGGAGCCCATGTGGTAGGACTTTCAATGTTGACTCTCAATGACTTGGAACTCCCATTAGGAGGGGTGATATGAATATTTTAGTTATCCAACAGTCGTTCCTCAGGGGGAGAGATTGAAATTCGGTGTAACTCCAAAGTCCCTAGGAAAGAGATTCATGTAGGTTATTGTACATGATGCGACATAATTCCTATGGAGTATTTTGTTTTCCAACAAAAATGCAAAGGTTTCTTTCTTTCCAGATGTTCCAAGTGATTAATCCAAGTATCAGTTCCTGAAGAAGATTGAGAATTGATCTTTGAAAGGGGTTCTCATCCCATTGTTGAAGAGTCTCGGTGATTTTATCTTTTACTCTCTTGGATCTTCTGTTATTCTCTGCTTCTTTGTCCCACAATAGAATGACAAAAGAACAGGAGTCTATAAGATTATCTATGGAAGCAGAATGAGTGTTGTAGAGAACACAATGTGAAGGCCCGTGAAATCCATGTTTGAGAAGATTATCCCAGGTGAGAATACGCCTGTGAGATAACAACCATAAGAACATGGAAACCTTGTGCTAAAAATTGGGATTCCATATTTTTCTCCAGTTTATGAGGGGAAGATCCTTTTGTTTAGTTGTTAAAAGAGAGTAAGCCTCTTTGACCATAAATGTCACGTCCCATATCGCCCAAGAGGATGCGACTACGACATTGCTGCTATCATTTAAGCGGGGATCTAAGCCCCATGAACATCATAATAAAAATGCATTGAACTAACATACATAGATGCATAACAAATGCAATTATACAACGGAAGCAAATTCATTCATTCAAGCATTCATCATGTTCATCATAATCTATCAAGCAAATAAATATAGTTGCAGAAAAACAAATACACAAGAAATAGTTATCTTGAAAATAAGTTGTCCCGCAATCAGCTATGTCGCTGCAACGTTCCACCCAACCATAGGCCAATGTGCTCATCAATCTTTCAGCACCATTGCCAACCCCGAGATAGGGATGATTCCCATAAGGAATAAGGGAACAACATGCTCACGCACGACCAAATGTACATAACGACTTAGCCAAGACAAACACTACATTTGGGTTTATTAGGATGCTAAGGATGTGGAAGGTTGAATTGCTAAGCTAGTGAGATCAACCACAGAGCTATGGACACCTACACAAGATTTGGCTTGGATTTCCCAACACCTACACACCCAACACAAGGAAGCATCCCCTTCTCTACTACATAGTCCCTCAGGATATGCCTTCCCTTTCAGTGCTCTTTAGGGTCTGAAAGAAAGAATAAACAACCCTTCTTGATCTCTCTATGTGGTTCCTTTCCACACTAGGTTTATCAAGATAATTCTCCCCTCTTCCACTCCAAACCGGTTCAGACCAAAACACGGGATGCACACACCCAAAAAATACAAGTTTTGGGTTTGAGGAAAAAAATGTCTTGAGAGCCCAAAAGAAAAATGGCAGATGGGTAAAACAACCCCTGATAGAAATTCGATTTATAGAAACATTTATGGGCTTCACATGGGAAAAACGGCCTCAATACACACCCAAAAATCGTGGGTCTCTGATACCATTCATTGTGCAACCAAAAAAAATGAAATTCCCCATCCGTATGAATGTGGAAATGACAAAAAAATGTCTAGGAGAGATCCCAACCCCTGATCATTACCAAAATAACTACCTAGCCATGGGGAAAATGAAGAAAAATGCTGCAAACATGAGGGAAAACACACAGGTAGACAAAAAACGTGAATGAGAGAGCTATGCAAGCTTCTACTACCGTGAGGAATGGAGGATGTGAATGCATGAGGGAATGGGCAACATTTTTGGGCATTTACTTGGCCCATAAGTCAAAAACACGTTTTCCAAAATCTGATGGTTTCTCAAATTTGAATTCGATTGCCATACTCTTCCCATCCCCATGCATTAACTAACTCAACCAATTTCTGGCAGAAATAAATGATTGGGCACAAAAGACAAAATGGGTAGTTGATAGTTTGATGGGTTTTCCCTTTGACATTTGGATTTTCCCCATTGGCTCAAAGGTTTGAATACCTCCCCCCTATTCCTTAGGAAATCATGCCCCCATCTCTTTAATGTTGCATTGACATAGTTGGTTTTGGGTATTTTAATTAAATTGCATATGTACACGATGTCCAAATTATAATGTGTCGGGCTAGCACGAAATACCATCAACATCGATTTTAATTGCCGAAACATAAACCACTAAATCAATGGCGGGGTCTTGGCCTTTAGCTCCACACCATGATTAAATACAATATTTATATCATATATATTTTAATGCAAACGGGGTCAAAACCGAGGTGTTATAGTAAAGGTATCAGTGGTTCCATAACCCCATCTAATGATATCAGGTCCATGCTTGATCCTAATTCTTCTTCATTGAATGTCCTGCCAAATAGTATCCAAGTGTTCTGACTCTAGACGACGTCACCAACTGTTGGGAGTTTCCATTGTCTGAAATTAGAAGTGACCTCTTCCGTCCAAAGATCTCTCACAAGCGTGTTGTGATTTATTTGTAATAAATCTTGGATGTATTCCTAAATCTAATTATTTCTAAAGCTTTGCAGTTACTGCCAAGCATCATGCCAAAAGAGGGAATTGCTCCCGTTCCTAATCTCCCAAAAGTCATGGTGTTGAATAAGGGCTATTTGGGTGTTGGTTTCTTTCTGAATCCAGGATCCAGGAGGTTCTTGATCAAATATGACAAGATTGGGGGGGGGGTGCAGTCTCTACTATATTTGAAATTCCAAAGTTGAGCCCAGGGGGTGTTATTTTGAGATATCAATTTCCACCAGAGCTTTGTAGAGAGTACCCTATTATTAATCTTAGGGTCCCTGATCTCAAGGCCCCCCTCTAGCTTTGGAAGACCGATCTTCTTCCAACTTACCAGGGCCCACCTATTCCCGTTCTTATCACAACCCCAAAGAATTTTTTTTGAAGTTTTTTAATGTGTTTGAGTACTAATTTAGGAGTAGCGAGGATGAAGAAAAGATAGAGAGGCATTGATTTCATAACAACTTTGAAAAGTACTAAATAACTAGCCAGATTTAGGGATCAAAAGGTCCAGGAGGTAATTCGGGTTTCCAGTTTGTCCAAAAGTTATTTCCACGAGGAGTGATTGCTTGTAGAATCAAAGAGAGGGGCTCCTAAGTACTTTGAGGGCATAGTGGCCATGAAAAACCTGAAAATTATGGAGATATTGCGTTGGTTGGTGATGTTGGTATTATAAAAGAATATATGATATTTTTCTAGATTAATGGATGTGCCAAAGGCCTTATAAATGATGCCCAAGATGGATTTAAAATACAAGCTTCTTGGACTGAGGGGTGACCAAAAAGAAGGTTGTCATCCACAAACTGTTGGTAGACAGTGGGGGGAGCTCCATGGAGCGAAATATCTCATAAGGTTTGGAGGATATAGCATCTTTAAGCATTCTTCCTAGGCCTTCTACCATTAGAATAAAGAGAAAGGGAAAAGAATATCACCTTGTTGAATCTCATGGGAGGGGGAGAATGTGGAGGAGGGAATACCATTGTAAAGAATGGAGTAAAAGAAAAAGGATATTAAAGAGATAATCCAATTGGTCCAAGTCTAACATAAACCAAAGGCTAAGAGAGTTTTCTCAATGAACTCCCAACTCATTTTGTCGAAAGTTTTAGAGAGATCAAGCTTTAGGAGCATGCCAAGCATTTTGGATTGTTTTAAGGAATGGGTAATTTCGTGGGCTAGGATGATGCCATCTAGGATCTGTCTACCCTCCACATAGCCATATTTATATGGTGAAATAAGTAAAGGAAGAAGGGGTTTCAAATGATTGGCGACAACTTTAGAGATTATTTTGTAAGTAACATTGCAGAGATAGATGGGTTGGAACTTACCAAGGTGATCAGCACTATATTCCTTTGGAATGGGAGTAAGGTAAGTGGCTTTGAGGGCAGGGACAACCCATTGCTTCTTTCTTGATTCTTCCCCCAAATCTAGAACCTCAGTTTTTAGCAAATCCCAACAGTGATGAAAGAAATTGATGGTAAATCAATTAGGGCCCGGAGCTTTTCTTGCCTCCATCTGGTTCACAGCAATTTCCACTTCCTACATGGATATCGGTTTCATAAGAGAGGCATTGTGTTCCTTGGTAATTAAGGAGGGGATATGCTTTATGGCCTGATAAATGTCCGCAGCCCTTGATGCAACATGTTCAGTAAGCATTGTTTTGTAAAACCCATAAAGCTCTTTTTTCCAGATCTACATGCTCCTCTATAATGGTGCCTTCCTCGGTTTTGAGTTTAACAATCATGTTGTTCATCCTATGCTGGATTCTGGATCTATGAAAGAAAGTAGTGTTTCTTTCTCCCTCTTTAAGCCAATACACTCTTGACTTTTGTTTTCACAAATTTTCTTCCTATTCACAGTGTTTGTTAAGACGATCTAAAAGAGATTTTTCTTTGACTTTTGTTTCATCCGTATACCCTACTAGAAGGCAATTTTGAGGAAAGTTAGTTGTGCAACATCATAGATGCTACGCAATGTCAAATATGTTGCGCAAGGTGGAAAATGGTGTGCAAGGTAGATTTACTATATTTTATGTATTTTTGTCATATTTTGTATATTTGGACCGCATTATGTGGATTGTGTTCATCATTTTGTAGATTTTGGAAGAAGTAGTTAGGAAGTTGACTTAAAGTGGACCACCGATGTAAAGGCGTAATCCTATAAATAGATTTAGAATTGCAATTGTTAGGTCTTCTAAAATTGCTGCTTCGAAGTCGCTTCTTAGTCGAGTATTTTTGGATTTTTGGGGATCAACGAATGTGAACTAAATAACTATTTTGTGAACCTTTGTTTTGCTGTGAAGATTAATATGACATGACAGAGATTGGACGAGAACATTGTGTCTTTTTTCATTTTTCTGTTTTCCAGTTTTATGCGATCTGAATGTGAATGTGATGCATATCTGTGAATGATGCGATGCTTCTCTGTTATGAATGATGATATCTTGATAGATTTGTTGATGCTTTGTTGCATTCGCTGCGATATAAGTACATTAATCTGATCCACTGAATGACATTATGAATATAATTCTATTGATGTATAAACTGAATATTTAGATCTTTTAAGTAATGCTATGTTGAGTTGACAGTAGATGCGCGGTCCTTCTTCTTACTATGGAAACTTGGTTCTGACACTTCTCCCTCGAACATCTTAGGTGAGACCTCATCTACTCTGCAGGTGTTTCCGGACAGGGTAAAACCTATCTAGGTCAGTGCTCAAGGAGATCACTGTGTTTTGGGTGTTAACAGAGAGTGAACCCCTATCGACGGATTTGTGTCAACATACCCAATATTCATAATGTTCTTCTGGATGGTTTCCAACTCGTTTTGAATAGCATCTTTGTCCTTGAAGATGTTTCCAAAAGTACTATGATTCCACTTGCGAAGGTTTTTCTGGAGAATCCAAAGCTTTTGGTGCATGATGGACATTTTGGATATTCCTGTGACATGCATATTGGTCCACCACTCTTTCATAGTATCATTGAAGGAAGCATGGGTTAGCTAGAAATTTTCAAAGTGGAAAGTTCGATAAATGGGTGTACCTAGACTATGCCAGGAGAGGGATATAGGCTATCTGTCAGATCCTGGAGTAGGAAGAATGAGAGATTCGAGGACCCCACCAAAAGCAAGGATATTATTTGTGACAAGAAAGAGGTTTAGTCATTTGGTTATATGATGAACCCCTCCTCTTTTATTGTTCTAGGTGAAGAAGCAAGAGGACAGGAGAAGGTCAATAAGGGATTTGTTGGCAATGGTATATTTGAAGGCCTGATATTCTGTGGAGAGAGATCTCATACCTCCTTTCTTTTCCTCTAGATTGAGGATCATTTTGAAGTCTCCTTCGATTAGAATTGGGGAGTCAGGAGACTGTTGGACAAACCACTCAAGATAATGAAGGAGTTCAATATTGATAGTGGGGGATTGAGGCACATAAAAATTGATGATATGACCTCTTGTATTGGTTCCAACAATGTGAAAGATGGTAGATATAGAATGGGCACTAGAGGAAAAGTTACTGAGAGAGACATGCAGAGGTTCCAAGTGATGAAAATACCCCATGAGGATCCTTTGGCATCGATGGAAATACTTTGACTTCCTTTCCAGATTCTGGTGAAAAGAGTATCAAGAGCTTCAGTATAACAACTAGTTAATTGAAGAAAGAGGATATAGGGATTGTCCTAAAGAATTTTCCTTCTAGCATTTTGTTCTTGGAGGATTTATTGAGGCCTCTAACATTCCATGAGATGACCTTCATGGGATAACCTAGGAAGAGGCAGGGAATAATTTTGTTAGCTGAGAATACTTCCATGATTCAACCAGTGCATTGCCTAACCTACTTAACTGCTGAAGATCAGTTTTACGACCTCTCTTTCTGTTGTCCTTTTGAGTTTTTTGTTTTTCCTTTTGCGGAGGGTTATACACTTCAAGTTTGTTATGGGATTTCTCTTTGAAAAGCACTTCCCGTAGAAGTTGTATTTGTCATGCAGGAATTGAGTCAAAGGATTTTCGAGTGCAGTCATCATCCATGCCTCACAGATCAATCTCTCCTAGATCCGCTTCTCTCATATCTTCATTAATGAATTCATTTAATCTAACCTCTATTGGTAGCTGCAAAGGAGCTGATAAAGGGTTATTCAAAGGGCCCAATCTATTGTCAGATGGATGAGATATGATAGGAATATTTTGTGGTACCGACTTGATCTACACAGGAATACGCTAGAGCGAGGGGTCTTGATTCAAGGGGATTCGATCAAGGTTTTCCATGAGCGCATCCTAAGTGGGAATTTCCAATTGATTATCCAGGACTGCAAAGCTATGATTGGTGGTAGGGGTATTTTATTGAAATTTTAACATAACAAATTTGCTATTATTACACCTTTTTCCCCATATTCTTGATCCCTTCAACATCATGTTCTTCATTCTCTGAATTTGCCAAAATGGCTCTGTTGAGCAGGCAATTGTTGAACAAGCGTCCATGCTCATGGCATTTGCAGTAGCAAAAGGGAACATGTTCATAATAAATAAGTTGTATCAAGTACTAATCTTCATGAGTTAAACAAATTGCATTTGGGAGGGCTTTGGAAATATGTATATAGAGACAGATCCTGACATAGGAAGTGTACTTATTCTTTTTGGTCTGGTCAACAGACCTGACATAGGTTCCTAGAGTATTACCAATTTCTTTAAGGGTTTCCTCATCCCAGCATTCTTATGGTAGGGAATACATATTGATCCAAAGAGGGGCCCATGAGAAATATTCCTTTTTCGGGATGAATCATTCCATCTAGTTTCTGAAATAAAGACCTGCCACGTTGAAGAAGTGGGGGCCACCTTCGTCTACCTTGGATTTATCATCCAGATGGTGAAATATTATGGTAAAGAACCCTTTTGAACTAAGTTGTAGATCAACGTGAGATTTAGGTTTCCATTTTTCTGCTATCCATCTACGTAAGGCCCGCTCAGCTGGCCAAAATCCCATGAATTTTCCTATGAGAGCATGATCCTTCATTGTTTGGGCTTGAGCATTGATTATTTCAGTTGGGAGATTAAGGCAAGGCCTGTCTTATCTACAGGTGATGCATGTTTGGGTGCTATGCCTCCCCATTTCCCATTTATTTGATTTATTTTCTGACTGTGCTTTAATTCCCTTCTCTCCCATAGGAATGATAACCTCTTCAGTCCCGATTTGGATGGAGATTGGTTCTGTCGAGATGGATCTGTCTACGGGGTCGTTTCTAGGTTTGTTGGAGGGTGATTGGGAGGAACTTGTTGCCCCGCCCCCCCTGTCTGACACCATTAGATTACTTAGTATCTACTTCCTGGGGGTGGCCTGGGAGGGCGAAGGTGATATCCTATCTTCTCGCTCCAAGAAAGTTTTTTGCAGAGCGATCCTTCATCTCATGTCCAGTTAATCTATTAGATTAAAATCAACCAAGAATATAATTTTTTTAATTATAAATTTAAATTAATGTTATGATACTTTTTAGTTAGGCTTCAACCTAATTAGTTAAAGTAGAATTAGAGATTTTATAACAAAATTGGACTAGGAACAATCTCTTCAATCTACTGGACCATATCATATATTAATTTATTGCTAAGAGTATATAATTTTTAATAAAAAAATAAAGTCTTTTCTTTTATAAATGTTAGGATATTTAGACACTTAGGAGTAGTTAAGATCAACTTGTGTAATATATCCGTTAGGTAAAAGTGTGTTTCTTTAGTATGAATTTGTAAATATTCTAATCCGACGGTCACGATATGTTCTAAACATTAAGTGATCCGACGGTTCAACTTCTCTTAGATCATACCTACCATTGATCAGTGGCTTAACACCCGATTGGTCTATGATCTCTATTTAAAGAGCATAGAGGGTCCTTGGCTAGTTGACCGATTATAAGAAGCTCATGTAACTTTCTTTCTTTTGCATAATAAATTGCTCCAAGTAGCTATTTGGCTGGGGCCATGGACTGTTTCCCTCTCGAGGGTTTTAACCACGTGACAAACATCGGTGTGTTGATCTGTGATCTATTTGTGTGAAGCGGTATCTGAAGGTGTTCGGTATTTTGGGAGTACTCTGTGTACCCTAACATGGTATCAGAGCGTTTATGAAGAGTTGCTTTCGGTTTTGATCAAGATCTGGAACCGGTGTTGCCGAAACTTTGAAAGGGTTTCTGGTTCTGGATTTTTTGTGCATTTGTGGCCTGTGGGAGCTGTTCCATTGCGTCTGAAGCGTCGTTTCCATTGGGAAATGATTTTCATTGCACCGAAAATCGGTTCCTTTTGTTCCAGAAACACCCATTTCGACAAATCTGAAGGTATAATGTTACAGTGACGGATTTGTTTTTTTTAAATCTCTCATATCTTATCAGTTTTATTATTAGAATTTTTTTTTTGGTTTTAATCTCGAACTGTTGCCTTCCCTGACTGCGTATGCTCTTTGCCGTGCACCTTGCGCAATCGCGGTGAATCAGAAACAGTAAGGGAAAGTTTTTTTTTTCTTGTCTTCTCAACTACATATGCTCTTTGTCGTGCACCTTGTGCAATCACGGCAAATCAGAAACAACGAGAAAACTTGAAAACATAGACTTTTCGGGTAAGCTAACCAAGATCTAAACCCATTATGTGGAAAAAAAAAATTGTTTTTGTTTTTCATTTTTTTGTGATTTGCAGGAAAAAGAAAAAGAAAAAAAGGCAAGCACAGAGAACGAGAGAGAAGAGTTAAAAAATAAAAAATGCCCCCTTCCTCTTTCCATTCTTTTACGTACCTTTTAAACTTAGCTCACTTGGTCCAAAGTTGCTTTATTCCTTAATAGGTATTGAGTTCAACTCTTATTAAGCTACTTTTTAGTGCATGCAATTTCTATTTTCAAGTTATTTTATTGTAAAAGTGCATCTCACATAAATAAAATAAAATAAAAGTGAGTCACTTAAGTCTTTTAATTTATTGCCGCACTATTTAAAAGTAACATTATTGTAAAATTGAACCTCACTTATTCTACAAAAGTGATTCTCTTTAAAGCAATTTTATTGTAAAGTGATTGTCAAAGGTTGATCTTGGGAAGAGGGGGGTTCTTTTTTTTAGTTGGTTAAGTTAATATCTACCACGTCACTATTGGGGACATCTTCAACATTTTCTTTGATTAAGCATAACTTCATCATCCAGAATCAGTTTTCAGTGTCATTTTTTTTTAAACCGCATATTTTTTTGAGCTCTTTGCAACCAAACAGTTAGTTTCTATTTTTTCAGCCATTATTTTATAGTATGGCCGCCCATTGTGATATTATACTTACAAGTTCTAACTATTTCTCATGGAAGTCTCGTATGGAGGATGTTCTATGAAGTAGGGGACTTTTCAGGATAACCTCAGGGAAAGAAATAGAACCCACTGATGATGATAAGAAAATTAAATAGGCAAATATATGTGATGAAGCTCGTGGATTGATTGGGATGTCAATCTCTACTGATTTGCGATTGCACATATCTAGAATTAATGAACCTGATAAAGCTTGGGAAAAGTTGAAATCTGTGTTTGGTAAACACAATGAAATTCGGGGTCATCAACTTGAGAATGGATTGCTTTCCTTGAATCCAAATGATTTTTCATGCATTCAAGACTATTTATCTAAGTATAAAACTCTTAGACTCTTATGTACATAATGCAAGATTAAGAGAGAAGACAAACAATTTATTTATCATATTCTTTCCAAACTTGGACCTGCATATTCTGTTTTTGTATCTACATTCTACTCCATGAAAGATTCTTTGACTGCAGCTAGCTATCAAGAGCCTAGTCTTGAATCCTTTTGTGATTCCTTAATTAGAGAGAAAGATAAGCTCATTCATCTTGGAATAATTAACAATGAAGATACATCTGGGAAAGCCTTATTGTCCCAATAGAAAGCAAAGTCCAAGCCTCCCAAGAAATAGAATTCTCGCAATAATAAGCCAAACAATAAGGGTCCCAAACCCTCTTAGTTAGTTGCTTCCTTAAAACATGACAAAGGATCCAAGCCAAAAGGAAACAAGACTGAGCATCATTGCAATTTTTGTGGGAAAGATAATCATGATCAATCTAAGTGTTTCAAGAAGATGGCAGCCTTGGAAGCAGCAATGAAGAAGCACCACATCAGCCTAGATTCGTCTTCAGACTCTAACTCTCATGGACATGCACTTTGTGCTTCTGGTTACTCTTATACTGCATCTTCTTCTACTACTTCAAATGAATGGCTCATTGATTTTGGAGCATCTTATCATATGGCTAAGGATCAAGCCATCTTTTCTACTATGCATGAATGTAACACCAAACAAATATTTGTTGGTGATGATAGATCTCTAAGTGTTGTAGGATTTGGAACAGTTCCAGTAGAAAATGGCCATTTCAGTGATGTACTATGTGTTCCAAAAAATTTCTGCAATTTGTTATCAGTCTATCAAATTACTCATTTAGGTGAAGGTAAAACTGTGACGTTTACACCTCACTAAGTTGTAATCAAGGATTTTAAAAATCCTCA
>LPNX011039235.1:88238-161213 GCA_001517045.1 Pseudotsuga menziesii
GGCTCATGACCTTTTCCTTCAGTTTTTTGTTGCTCATAATGATAACTTGAGAAAACTTTGGCATGAGCGATTTGGTCACTTAAATTATCGCTCATTGCAACAACTATATAAAGACAATATGGTGACTGGTCTTCCAATGGTATCTTGCAAGGATGGTGTTTGTTCCGGTTGTGTACTCGAAAAACATCATCGGGACGGTTTTGACAAACATGCCTCTTGGAACGTCTCGGTTCCTTTGGAGCTTGTGCATAGTGACTTGTGTGGTCCTCTTCTATCTGCATCATTTTCTGGTTTCAAATATTTCTTAACTTTCATTGATGACTACTCTAGGCGCACTTGGGTTTACTTCCTGAAACTTAAGAGCGAATTATTTAACATGTTCTTTGCCTACAAGGCTCTTGTTGAAAAACAATCTGGTCATCAAATTATTAAGTTAAGATCTGAAAATGGAGGAGAATATGTTAACAACAAGTTCACTACTTTCTGCACTAAACAAGGAATCCAACAACAACACAATGTTCCATATACACCACAACAAAATGGTGTAGCTGAACGGAAGAACCACACATTAAAAGAAATGGCTAATTGTATCATCCAATCTAAGGGACTAAGTCTTCAATATTGGGCCGAGGCCATAAATTGTGCAAATTGCATAGTTAATCGCACACCCACTAAAGTTTTACAAGGTATAACACCGGAAGAAGCATGGAATAAAATTAAACCAGATGTAAGTCACTTTCATGTGTTTGGTTGTGAAGCATGGGCTCACATTCTGGATGAAAAACGGAAAGCATTGCAGCCTAAAAGTGAAAAGTGCATATTTGTTAGATATTCAGAAGATGTAAAAGGTTATAGACTTCTTCATCCCCATTCACATGATATAATCATTAGAAGAGATGTTAAATTTGATGAAAATCTCTTGGCCTGCAAGCCTAACTTGGCGGGTGTGCCATCTTTGGCCTGCGAGCCTGATTCAAAAATTGTGCCTTCTTCTTCTTCTTCTTCCAACTTCCTTGACAGGTTTCCAACTCCAGTTTCTGATGATGACAGTGAGGATGAAAATCCACCTCTTCCTGCTCATGTTCCTCAAATTGCACCAGCACCAATGCCTCCTCGATGGGTCCGTTCAACATGTGAAGCAGCTGATGATCTTGCCGGTGATCCCAGAGATCAACGTCAAACACGTTCTCAGTTTCAGCGAGCCTCTTCCCTTTTGGCTCAAGTTTCCGAGAATCATGATCCAAAAACTTTTGCAGAAGCTTCAGGAAATCCATATTGGGATGCAACTATGGATGAAGAATATCGTTCCTTAATGGCGAACGATACTTGGGATCTTGTTCCTCTTCCAAAAGGAAGAAAACTTATCAGATGTAAATGGGTCTATAGAACTAAGTATGCATCAGATGGAAGTGTTGAAAGACTTAAGGCAAGGTTATTTGCCAAAGGTTTTTCGCAAGTTGAAGGGATTGACTACAATGAAACCTTTGCCCCTATAGAAAAAATGAACTCCATCCGCCTTGTTCTTTCCCTTGCAGCCTTACATAAATGGGAAGTCCATCAAATGGATGTCAAGTCTACCTTTTTACATGGTGATTTACATGAGGAAATTTACATGGAACAACCTCCTGGATATGTTCAGAATAACTTTAGCCTTGTTTGTCTCCTTAAGAAATCCTTATATGGCCTTAAGCAAGCTCCTAGAGCTTGGTATGCCAAAATGGATAGCTTTCTCCTTGACACTGGTTTTTCTAGATGTCATTTTGACCCCAATGTCTATACCAAGAAAGTAGGAAACCATCTCATCATACTTGTTCTTTATGTTGATGATCTTATCCTTACTGGTAGTGACCCTAAACTTATAACCCATGTGAAATCCAATCTTAAACAAAATTTTGAAATGTCAGACTTAGGACATTTGCATTATTTTCTTGGTCTCCAAGACTTGCAAACCAAAGAAGGAATATTTCTTTCCTAGTCTAAGTATGCTTGTGACCTTCTTCGTCGCTTCCACATGGAAGATTGTAAACCAACCCCTTCTCCCTTCCAGTTTGGAGTCAAACTTTCTGCCACTTGTACTTCCCCTGAAGTAGATGCCACCTTGTATCGTCAGCTTGTTGGTAGTATTTTATACTTGACTCATTCCCATCCTAACCTTTCCTTTGTCGTTGGTCATGTTGCCCGTTATATGCAAACTCCTCATGAAAGTCACTGGAAAGCAGTAAAAAGAATACTTCAATATATTCGAGGTACAATTCAGTTTGGGATTCATTACAGTACAGGAGGGAAACCTTTGTTGGTTGGTTTCACTGATTCAGATTGGGCCGGTGATTCTGATGATCAAAAGTCTACTGCAGGTTATGTTTTCAGTGTGGGATCTGGACCTGTCACTTGGGCTTGTAAGAAACAACAAGATCTTGCTCTTTCTTCAGCAGAAGCAGAATATCAAGCCGCAGTTAATGCTAGTCAGGAAGCTTTATGGCTTCGACAGATCCTTTCAATTTTTGGATTCGAGCAGCAGCATCCTACTCCACTTTGGTGCGACAATCAAAGTGTCATCAAGCTTGCGAAAGATCCAGTTCTACATCAGCGCAGCAAACACATTGAGCTACACATGCACTTCATCAGAAATCTTGTTCATGATAGTGTTATTGAAGTTCTCTATTGCCCTACAGATGATCAAGTTGTAGACATCTTCACCAAGTCTCTTGCAGAAGCGAAGTTTTCTAAACTTCGGTCTATGTTAGGATTTCAGGAATGTGTCCTTAAGGGGGGATAGGTTCTAATGCCTCCTTCCTTCTCCTAATAGTGTCACTTTTGTAAATCCTTCAATTCTATCCCAAGTGGTTCTTAAGGGGGGATGTTAGGATATTTAGACACTTAGGAGTTAGTTAAGATCAACTTGTGTAATATATCCGTTAAGTAAAAGTGTGTTTCGTTAGTATGCATTAGTCTGCATTTGTAAATATTCTAATCCGACGGTCATGATATGTTCTAGACATAGAGTGATCCGACGGTTCAACTTCTCTTAGATCATACCTACCATTGATTCGTGGCTTAACACCCGATTGGTCTATGATCTCTATTTAAAGAGCATAGAGGGTCCTTGGCTAGTTGATCGATTATGAGAAGATCATGTAACTTTCTTTCTTTTGCATAATAAATTGCTCCAAGTAGCTATTTAGATGGGGCCATGGACTGTTTCCCTCTCGAGGGTTTTAACCGCGTGACAAACATCGGTGTGTTGATCTGTGATCTATTTGTGTGAAGTGGTATCTGAAGGTGTTCGGTATTTTGGGAGTACCCTATGTACGCTAACAATAAATAAAATGTTAAATGGTGGATTTGTAACAATTGTCGTACAAGAAACTTATAAAAAATAGTTGTTTTTTAAGCTTTGAAATTTTAGTCATTTGATATTTGATTTGCTTGAATTTTTTATCTATCGGACATTCATAATAATATGATAAATCGAGTATACACAATGTATTGAAGTTATTAGCGTGGAACGAAACTCCCAAAAGGATAATAGCGATGAGTTGCACAATAACTCCTTATATGTTAGGAGAACCTTCTTCAAATAACCCTTAATACATCCATATAATGAAATGATATGTTCGTGTCCCAAAAATGACTAAATTCACACACACACACGGGTCCACTATTAGGGATCCATATTACACATACATTTAACTTGATAACATTTACATTCAACTCCATATATGCCCCTCATACGTTGTACCATAGTACCTCCCGTCGAAAATATATGTGCTCAAAACTTTGCAAATTAATAATGCTTTTACATGTAATGAAACCAACTAATAGGGTTTATTAATATTCCTACTCTCTTAATGGGTCTAACGATTATACATTCATCCAAATCCAATTTTATAAGGTCTCAATCCTTGATAACTTCTTGTTGTGTACTTTTATTTCCTTTGATTCAATGTGTTGTTATAATTTCTCCAAATTGTTGGTCATTAATAATATCTAATTGAATAATGATTCTTTGATGTCCTGTTGTCTAAATATCATTGGTTCTTCCATCTTACTTTTGGGTAATGAGGATGTCTATATATACCTTATATTTCATGTCTTCATTTTTATGATGAGGATGTCAATGAGGTTCCAGCTTTGAAGGTTGGCCTCCATCTTTCACCATTTTATCCTCATTATTCTTTTTTGGTACAATGACATTTCTATCCATGTTCTTGATCTTAAATACTTCTTACTTTAGAGATAATCCAATGTATTTGACATTCACACTTTTTAAGATGGAGTTCAACTTCCTCCAATGTTTTTTCGTGACATTTTGTATCTTTCTTCCTTTTTTTTAGCTTAAGGTTGATGTTATCCACCAAATTAATTCATCATTCTTCAATTCTTCAATTTTAGATTGCATTTATGATTTTATATCTCCCATAGTTAGTGGTTATTCAACCTTCTTTTGAATATCCTCTTAAGCCTTTTGATAAACTCTTCATATTTGATCATTTCTTTCTCTTGATTTTTGACAAATCTGATTTTCTTCTTTCAATTTCTTAGCCTCATCGAATAATGTTTGATTATGGTTTTGTAATTTGTAGATTTCTTCATCCTTATAAAATTTGAATTTATTTCCTTATTTCAATTTTTTAATCTCCTTAATAAGTACTACATTAAGGGCTTACATGTTGGACAGTTGATCACCTTATCCTTGAGTCATTCTTTTTCTTTTTTCACCTCATCCCGAATGTTATGCATTACCTCCATTTTTGTGTACTCAATTAATTTATTTGAGAAGAGTTTTCCAAATTCTTCCCATGTGAAGTTTAGTCTAGTGTCTTCATCAAGGGTCATCCAGCCATCCACTACTATTGATCTTTATCATAAAAACAAAAACATGCCATAAAATTAATTTTAACAACTTCCTTTGGAATCTTCAACCATCCTATATGATCAATTTAATTTTTACCTCCTCTAAATTGACACATTTCCATTAGGTCTTCCTTCGAATCTAGCTAAAATCCCTAACTTCTAGCCTCGCCATCTTCACAATATTGATTCCAAATAGTTTTGATCATTTTCCTAATGTATTCTCCCCTCTCCCTCTTCTAAGGGATTTTGAATAACCTAAATCAAACCTTCTAATCAAAATCTATTTTATTTTTAAGTTAACATAACTTTCCAATCAAAATCAATTTTAATTTTAAGTTAACATAACTTTTTAAGTCTTTATTTGGGGATTGTTAAGTAGCCTAAACTCATGAATGATATTTATTCAAAATCACTATGGTTGAGTCTAGAATTTCAAACCAGTTAAGCTAACCCATTGGATTGAAATCAACCATATAATATATCAATTAATTATTAAGAAGATATAATTTTGAATGGGTAAGTAAAGCCCAAGTTTTTTTTTAATAAAATGATAAAACCTTGAATTTGTAACCACAGTTGTAGAAGAAACTAACCAAAAATTTCAAGATTCAAATTCTCAATCATTATTTGAATGAATTTGTTATATACGAAACACACAAAATAACATGATAAACTAGATTATACATAGTGTAGACCTAGTATGAGTGGGGAGCACAACTCCCAAAGCTATTTTAGAGATGAGTTACACAATAACTCCGATACATTAGGAGAACACCATCTAAATAACCTCAATAAGTCCATATAACCAGATCATATGTTTATGTCGCAATAAAGGTTCTCTCTCTCTCTCTCTCTCTCTCTCTCTCTCTCTCTCTCTCTCTCTCTCTCTCTCTCTCTATATATATATATATATATATATATATATATATTCTCACTCATTATGCATTTGGGCCCTTATTAGGTTAACCCCTATTGCATATACATTTACATCATTACATATACATTCAACCCCATATATATCCCCCATAGGGTCATAACATATACCACATTTTTTAAATATGGGTCCCTGAAGATGGCACAAACATTGAATTAGGATTGCAGGTTGAGAGATTTTCATCAAATTTAACATCTCTTATAATAATAATGTCATTGGATTTAGGTTGAAGAAGTCTATAAGATTTTACATCTTCAAAATATCCAACAAAAATGCACTTCTCACTCTTTCCTTTTTCATCTAAATTGTGAGTCCACACTTCACTACCAAACGCATGAAGGTGTATTACATCAGGTTTAATTTTATTCCATGATTCTCCTGTTGTTTTATATTTTAAAGCATTTGTGTGAGTGCAATTGCTATGTAATTGTCACAATTAATGGCATTAGAGAAAATTTGGGTGCAAATGGGTCTCTTAGTCCTAAATTATAATTCCTTTTCAAAACATATTAGCCCATCAAAATGCTTTAAAATTCAAACAAGTTGCATGTAAAAAAATTGGAGGGAAAATGCAAAAACTATTTTTTTCTTTGGTATTTTCAACTTATCTCCTTGTAGGTTTACTCAAATTTCAAGTGGGAGAGCTCGTTGGATGCATAATTAAATTCTACATCGAAAGTGTATCCAACTTGCATACTTTAACAACATTTACATCACGAAAAACTAAAAATACATTAAAAATGTGTTTCTAGAGATATAAACACTTTTTTTATGTATGCATTTTTCAGTTTTTCGTGATATGGATGATATTAAAAGTATGTAGGTTGGGTACTCATTGGATGTATAATTTAATTTCACATCCAACAAGTACTCCTGCTTGAAATTTCAGTAAACCAACAAGGAGATAACTTGAAAATACAAGAGGAAAAAGTAGTTTTTTAACTCTCTCTCTCTCTCTCTCTCTCTCTACTATTATGTTCCTTAGGATGCTCATTTTTAACCAAACTTCCTCTCTTATGTAGAAAAAGGAGGGAATAATCCCTTAGATTGAATCATTCAATTTGTCGTTTCCTTTAATGTGTGATTCTTTCTCTTAGCAACACCATTGTGATGTGGTGTGTATGGAATAATATGTTGCATTTGAATGTCTTGTGTAGTGTAGTAGCTTGTAAATTTATTGCTTGCATACTCACCTCCATAATCTATTCTTAGGTTGTGCAATTGATGTCGAGATTGTTTTTCTAAAAGGGTGATGTAGGACAACTACATGTCAAAAACTTCATTCTTAAGTTTTAATTAGTAAACCCAAACGCATCTACAAAAGTCATCAATGAAAGTTGATAAATACTTAAAGCCAACAAAATAGGTAGAAGGAATCAAAACACACAAATCATTGTGAACAAGTTGCAAGTGAGTCGAGGCATGCTAAGGGGGACATTGTCAAAATTGCCCCGATAATGTTTGTTGAGAACACACCTAGGATAAATGCCATCTCTACAAGAAATGAGAGGAAGACCATTCGCCATTTTCTGATTACACGGTTGTTGCAATGAGCGATAATTTAAAATACCAAATCATTCATACCAAAGTTTGTTCAAGTCATCACTGTGAGCAATAAAGGTCGAGAGAAAATATTATTACCCAAAGTTCTTAAATCTGTATAACATGGTAATATCATCAACAATTATGGCCGTTAGGACATACTTAGTATCTTTGAAATCCTTGATTACAACTTGGTATTGTGTAAACTCTACAATCCTACCTTCACCAGAATGAGTGATCTAATAGACTAACAACAAATTGCAGGAAAGAATCAGAACATGTAATACATCTTTGAAATGGTCGCCCTGCAATTGAATTGTTCTCAATCCTACAACAACAAGAGATATATCGTCACCAAAAAATATTGTTTGGTGTTACATCCATTTAGAGAAGAAAAAATGACTTTATCGTATACCTTATGATAAGATGCTCCAAAACCAATGAGACACTCATTAGAAGAAGAAGCTACAATAAAGGAAAACCATAAGCAGAAAGTGTGTGTCCATAAGAAGAAGGGATATACGAGGAATCAAAATTAATGTTATGTTCATCCATTGCTACTTCCAAGGATTCCATCTTATTCAACACCTTAGATTCTACATGACCATCTCCTCCACAAAATTTGCAATGTTGTTCAAACTTCTTTCTTTTCGATTTAGTGCCTTTATCGCCATTTGGTGTCTAGGGGATCGGTAAGAGGGTTTGCGACCCTTGTTTTTCTTATTTTTGTAAGGGTGTTTCTTTTTTTGTTGCTTGGATTTATCTTTCTATTATTCCACTTAGGATTTATTAGATGTACCTGTAGTGTTGATCACTCTAAGATGTAAGACTTTATCTTGCTCTTTAATCAAAGAATCACAAAATGCTTCAAGAATGGGTTATGTATAAGTATTCCCTAGGGTTTCTCTTATTTAAAATCATTAATCTAAAATCAAATGTGATGTGATATATATTAAAGTTGTTACAATTGTTAAAATCCCGGTGGGCTAGCTCAACTCAAGTGGTCGAGTGTTGTAAGTTGTGAGAAGAAGGTCTCAGGGGAAAATCCATGGATGGCTATACATTGCTATATAAGGGCCTCACTTGATGTCCCCATCGGGTTGGATCTGTAATCAGAGCTAATGGGGTGAGGCCCCTTCAGGTGGACCTGCTATGCGTTGTTCCCGTGGATGTAGCAAGCCCCGTTGGGGGTAGGTGAACCACAAAATATTAAAATTGTTAAAATAATACAATACCCTATTAACATACCCTTAAATTAATTTAGCCTATTAAAAATTCAATATGTTTTTTTAAATAAATAAATTAACTCCAAATAATCATAGGTGACCATCTTCGTTGAACATTGTTAGTGTATTCAACCGGCTCATTGAATACCTCTTTTTTGGTTTGTTTGTGTCTGGAGGCGATGATGTTCTTGATGTTGCTAGGGTTACATATCCATCATTTTCTTTATTGGAAGAGTTGTCTTTAGTTTTGGGTAGTTTTCATAAGTTTATAAAGTACTAGATGGGGCCACGGGCTTAGGGTATGTTTAGTGATAATTTTCTTCATATATATCATATGGAATTATCACTTTGAGCTATAGATTATAGATTATATCTTTACATACTTAATATAAGTATAATTTTTTCTTTATAAAAAAAATAAAAAAACACATCCATAAACATATCGCTAAAGCTTTACCACCACCATTATAATTTAAACTTGACTTAAATTATTTACATTCCAATCATGCCCTTATAGTAATAAATAGCAATTCAACATGCTCCGGATTCTTTCTTGGAACTGTCGGGGCTTCCCATTGAACAAGGGCCCCAAGCTAAGTTGGATCTTGAATGAAGTTGATATTATATTGTTAGTTGAAACTTGAGAGCACCAAGAATCTAAGTTACCTAACATAGATGGCTTTGTATTTTGGTCAATCTGGAACAAACAATCCTATCATAGAGGCATTGGGGGTATAGCTTGTTACATTGGGAAGAAAATATCCCCCCGTGCTAGGATTTATAAAATGGACCCTTACAACCAATATATTTGGATAGATATTACTGAAATTAATAATAAAAAAACATACATAACAATCTGTTATTTTTCCCCTATTAATTCTAACTTCTATAAAAAAAACAATTTAGATAAAAATTGTCCTTACCATGGTTTAGAGAATGATATTTATAGCCTAAGGAATGAAGGTAATATCCTCTTAATGGGTGACTTTAATGCTCATACTTCAAGCAAACAAGTTATTCTTCTAAGCAATTATTCCAACCCTAATCCTCTTTGGTTAGACGAAGACCTTACTCTAGCTAGTAGGTACAACAAAAGCTTTGACAATCTACGAGAAAATTTGTTTGGGTCTAAGCTAGTCAAGCTGTGTAGTGCTCAAGATCTCATAATTTGCAACGGTCTAAAGAAGTGGTCCAATTCTATCCATATGACTTGTATCCATGGGCTTGGTAGCAGCGTGGTAGACTATGTTATTTCCGATATCCCTTTATACAATGAAATAATAAATTTCGAAATCTTAAAGGACCACAAGCCCGACTCATATCATAGACCCTTAATTGTAACTCTCAATTTTGTCATGCATAGAGATCCCATAGAAGATAATCCTTATAGCCAAAATAACTTGATCTTTGATAGAAATAAAAATGAGCTTTTTCTAAATGATCTAAAACTTAATTTGCTTCCTCTATCAAGAATAGACAACATAGAAAACATCTATCATAATTTTACAACAACCCTCTCACATTCTATTAAAAAGTTCTCAATTGAAGTCTCAAGTAATAAAAGAAATAGAAAAACCAACCCTTGGTATGATAAAGATTGTAAAAATGCGAAGAGAGAAATTAAGGAAGTTCTTGATGAGTCTCTTAAATTTGACAAGATAAAAATATACAAAGCCCTAACTAAAAGGAAAAAAATACAATATATTCATAAAAGACAAGAAAATCTCTTACACCTCTCTAAGGTTGCTCCTAGAAATTCTGGAGGCAGATTCTAACTAGAAAAACAAAGACAATAATATAATTTCTTTACAAGACTGGAATTCCTATCTTAAAAAGCTTTATGAATCCCTGAATGTCATAAACAACTTTGAAACCCTGCTCACAACAGTAGAAGTTTTCTCAGTAGAAGACATAGATTTCGGGGTTAAGCGTCTAGCAAATGGAAAATCTAAGGACATTGAAGGTTACCAGGAAGAAATCTTAAAAATTGGAGGTCCTGTCCTCATCTCACATCCACAATCTATTCAATCAAGCAGTCAAGCAAGGGTTCCCTAAACCTTGGACTCAGAGCCTCATTATACCTATTTTTAAAAGTGGGGATACAAATAACCCCTCTAATTATCGAACAATTATGATTAGCCCCCTCTTAGCTAAGTTATATGGTATTATTTTGGAAAAGAAGATCAGTAGATGGCTTGAAAGTGAAGGTAAGCGGGCTAAATGCCAAGCGGGTTTTAGAAGGAACCACTCAACAACGGACCACCTCGTTACACTTAGGATCATTGTGGAGGAGTGTCGTAATGATAAATCCAATCTCATTTGTTGCTTTGTGGACTTTAGAAAGGCTTTCGATACAATACCTAGAAATAACCTATGGAATAGATTAGAAGAGCTAAAGGTTCCTTTCGAGTTGAGAGCTGCCACAATAAGATTATACGGGAATGTAATCGCCAAGTTTAAGAGGAACGAGGGGTGGTCGAGATATATTAAGTGTAATTTTAGAGTTAAACAAGGTTTCCCCCTCTCCCCTACCCTATTTGGCATTCACATCGATAAGCTAGAAGGTTGTTTAGAAGAAGCAGGTTGTGTTGGCACATTCTTAGCTAGAATAGTCATCATCCTTCTTCTCTATGCTGACGATATTGTTCTTCTGGCAAGATGTCCATCTGATCTTGATAAGCAACTACGAATTCTTAAGGATTTATTTTCTACCATGGGTATGACAGTCAACACTGACAAAACAAAAGTTATGATTATCAAATCCAAGAAGGACACTTACGCTAATTTTGTGTATGACAATAGCAACTTGGAGGAAGTGTTTTCTTACAAATACCTAGGAATTGATATTCATCACAAACTCAACTGGAACTATAGCATTGAGAAAAGGTTAACGGAGGGTGGAAAGCTTACTTTGGTCTCGAAAATAATTGTAAAGCAGAAAACCTTGTGATGTGGGATAAAAAGAAGTTCCTCTTTGAAACTTTAGTCACTCCTGTTATCTTGTATGGATGTGAGGTTTGGGATTGCAGCATCTCTAGAGAATCTTGGACAAATATTAATCAAATCCAGAAGCATTTTATAAGGCATAACCTCAAAATTAAAAGCAATACACCATATCATATTCTCCTTTTAGAAGTGGGTCTTTCCCCTATCGAGAGCCTAGCTATGACTAGGCTCCTGTTGTAGAAGCACAAAATCAATAACATGGGAGACCATAGACTTCCTAAGCTAGCTTTTAATTCCAGCCAAAACCACCGAAGGCTCAAGCGAGGTTGGTATAAAGATACCAGGGCCTAGTTAAACCATTGGGAGATTGACGAAAATATTGCATTGCAAAATATTAATAACATCAAAAATATTGTTACTTCTAAGTTTAAAGAGAAATTGTGGTGTGGGAAAGATTTAGAGGCTAAAATAAAATTATGATATTATAAGGAGGTCATCAACCCTACTCTAGAAGATCAAAATTATCTCTCTGTCTTAACTAGTTCAAAGAAAAAAAAAAACTAATATAGCCAAGATAAGAACGAACTCTCATGAGCTCCATAGTGAAACAGGTCGCTGAACTGTTCCTAAAACACAATGGGTGGAAAGGCTCTGCCATCTCTGTGAGAATAGAAACATTGAAGATGAAAATCACTTCCTCTTAGAGTGCCCTGTGTACACCCACATTAGATCTCTATTTCATAGTCTTTGTTGCATACCGAACTTCTTATCCTTTTAACTTGTCAAAATTATAGTGAGCTCGGGACACTTCTCACCAAGCTCTTTGAGCATATGAATACAATTTTAAAACAAACTAATTAATTGGTTTCTTGAGGTCTGATAAACCAAAGTATGGTCTCATTTGACGTTAACCACCACCATCATTATCATCAATACCACTTTCAAATATATTTAATTAATTAAAAGACATCAAAGTTATATATTTAAGATCCATTTAAAAAACGTTTTAAATATCTGGAAAATACTAAGGATTATCTGAATGCACTTCATATGGTTTACCAAAGGTCATCATTCAGTAAAGTAAATATTGCAATGAGTTTCACATTTTTCAGCTTATCAAAAAGTATGAGTTGATGTAGGGAGGGAGGAAAATCATCCTTTTTAGTATTTGGAACTAACGTTTCTATATTCAAAACAAAAAACTTTTGGAGTGATATTAATTTTTATTTATTTTTTAAGTGAAAAACAAGTATTTGTATAAATTATACATCGATAGGGTAGATGAAGAAATTACACAAGTTATAGATTGGTGGCAATTTTCTATTGGTGTGATAGAGGATGAATCTAAGAAATAATTTTTTATTGAAAAAATTTCTACAACATAATTATACATTTTTATTTGTTATTAATTTTATTTTATATAATAAATATATATTTTTATTTTCATATTATTCATTCTCAAATATTGTGTTTACAATTTTATTTTTCATTTTTTTTCTTAGAAAAAAGCTATACTTTATATAAATATATGTAAAGTAAATCGAAAATACAAAGAGGGTCGTAAAAATGGATTACATAGATCCTGAAATAAACAGAAGAACAAGTAGCCATACTAGTGCCCAAAGTAGTGGAATATGCCAAGATAGATAGAGATCAACAAACACATAGCAAAGAAACCAGGGCAGCAAAAGCCCGGCAAAAAGGAAAACAAAATAGGCAAGGACTACGAATCAAATATGATGTGGACACGACCAACTGATATGAGAGAACAATGAATCCAATATTCAAAGAAAAACCAACCCGGATCCACCAAAAGAGCCTTTTTAGACAGAGAGTCAGCAACATCATTCTGTTCCCTGAAGATGTGGGCAAAAGATATGTCCTAGAAGCGACTGATCAGTAACCTGTTCTTATGGAGCCAAGCCGATAGAGCAAGATTGATGATCCCATGATTGAGATTCACCCAATCTATAATGACCTGCGAATCACCATAAACCTAGAGATTGTCTAATCCCAAAAGCGAAGAGAAATGTAAGAGAAGCAATAGGGAGAAGGTGAAGATGTGTATTATTTACACTTTCACTCTCCACCACTTATTCTCTTAGAGAGTAAAGGTGTGTATATAAGTTTACAAAGTATCAATGTTAAAATTTTTGGTTTTTTAACTTGAATTTGGTTGATAACTTTTACCTTTCTTACTTTAGTTTTTTTATTATGTTTTTCTTATTTTGTATATTATTTATTTATTCTCATAATGGTTCATTTATCAATACTCTTCTTATCAATTGATTTCTTCAACTTCCTTCTATTATTTTAAATTCATTTTTATAAATACACATTGCTTTAAAATCAATCTATATTATTTTTATCTCTAACTTTGCTTCCTTAAATGTCAATCCATACACTCCCTCTGCAATTCCATATTACTTCATCGTATACTTGTTCCACCTGGTTCATCTTCAAATGCACTTATGTTTTTCAAATAATAATCTTCTTAACCTTCCTGGTCCAAAAATGTGGCATAGTTTCCATGCTTATGCTTAAACCTATCACACATACTCCCTCACCACATACATACACAAAGAAACAAGTAGAAATTTGATATATTTTGCTGAATTATAAGAAAGGATGAGTTTATCTCAATATTTTGGTTATAAAGTAGTTTAGTGAAATCATGATATGATCATTGTTTTCACAAGATATCACATCATTGAACATTAAGGTGGGGTGTATTGGAATATTTTGGTTATTATAATCTCTTGGTGATGTATTATAATATTTTGGGATGATGTGATTTGAAAGACCACCCATGATCTCTTGATTTCACCATACACCAAATCATTGAATATTATAATCAAAGCAATGACACACTATTCAAAGACAAAGACAAACATGACACACTATTCAAAATAATAATAATGAAAAACAAAAATAAATAAAATTCAAGTAATGGAGGAGTTGTTGAAAATGAAGTAGGACAAGAAAGTACACCTACTTATCGTCACTCACCATCTCACTAAATAATTTTATAAAAGTAAAAAGTACATTAAATAAAATTTAAAAAATATTAATATAAAATTAAAAATAAAATAAAATAAAACAGAACAATAATTATAATTATATAGTAAAGTAGTTTGTTGTTTTTTCAAAATTAAAATAACAATTAAATATGTTTTTATTAAAAAATTATATAACTATATTTTTTATTAAATAGATAATGTAAATGTTATTTATTAACAAATTTCATGTGTACATGTATGTGGCTATGGATACAATCCAAAACTTGTTTTAAAGGTTTAAAAATTATGGTGTGATTGTTTATAATATTAGGTAATGTTGTTTGTTTTTATGTGTGCTTTATAAGTCACTATATGTGGTTATGATAAAAATTTCCATCAAATCCAAACTTATTTTTAAGGTTTAAAAAATTATGGTGTAATTGTTTATAATATTAGATAATGTAGTTTATTATTTATTAACAAATTCCATGTTTGTTTCACAAGCCACTATATGTGGCTAGAATAAAAATTTACATCAAATCTAAAACTTATTTTAAAATTTTAAAAAATTATGACGTAATTGTTTATAATAGTAGGTAATGTATTTTGTTATTTATTAATAAATTCCATATTTTCTTTACAAACCATTAGATGTGGCTACGATAAAAACTTGCATCAAATCCAAAACTTGTTTTGAAGGTTTAAATTTGTTAATGTAATCATTTATAATATTAAAATGATTATTCATTCCCATTTACGTTATAAATATATTATAATAGTTGTTCATTTAAATGAGTTCGAAATGAATTATTTGATTAATAATATTTTGTTAAAGGGTTTTGTTTAAGTTAGTCAAGGTGGAGTGGTGTTATTCCCCATCAAAATTTGATTATTTCATGTGATATGTTAAATATTTATAAGGTGATGCATGTTTAGAATGAAGTTGTTGTTTAAGCATTAGTAATTATGGTTGTTAAGTAAAAACATAAGGTTATATATTATAATTATGGTTTAACGTTATATCTTAATTATTATTATTATCATTATTAAAAAAGATTATTGTCTCTACTTAAATATTGTTATTCATGATGGTTTTGAGTACTTTAGTTACAATATACATATAAATTCAAATTAAAGTTTTAGTAAAAGAAAGTCAATATAATTGATATCACCATAGCAATCATTATGGTTTGTGTTATTATAGTAGTTATATCGGAAGATAGTAATGTTAAACACAACAACATTATAATGCAATTCAATGATGTTCAATTTTTCTTTTTCTATTTCTTTTTTTAACAAAATTCACTCAATTTTAAACCCACAACATATCATTTTAGTGATCCTCGACTACAACCCATACACAATTGCATTAGGAATCAAACCAATTAGGTTGCATGCGGTGAATTCTAAATGAAAAACATACACAAAATGTTGTCACCAACATCAATATACAAGTATGCCCTAAATGTTGGATTTTGATTGGAATTTTGAAAATTTTCCATTTTGACAACACAAGAAAATGATCAATCATGTTGACGGAGTTTCATTCTCAAACTACTTATGTCATCGCATTGTCAAACACATCTTTACATCATCGTGATTCACTTTCAATCCATGTTCGTCACCTTTCCACATCAGTCTCATGTGCAAATGTTGCTAGGCCCATTCTTCTCATCAATCGACTACCTAACCTTATGTACAATCTCTTGTTACCCTATACATGGCTATGTTTGGAGTTGGTCTTTAATGATACACGTGATAGTAAAGCAAGATACTAATGCACATTGATGCAAAAGCTTATTAATATTATAAGGATATAATAAATCTATTGATCATAAATGTGCGTAAGTCGTGAACATCCATGTTATATGGGTATAGGTGGCCACCCACCTATTCCGCTATCTCAAAACATTTTTCCATTTTGGAAATTTTCCTATAATTTTCTACGGTTTTTCTAGTCCTAAACTTCTAGGGCCATTTTGAGGCATTGACTGACGTTTTTTGGTGATTTGGGTGCCAAATGGTTCACAATGGCATGTGGCCCTATTCAAAATTTGTAAGGCTCAGATAGAGCTTTCCAATGGGCTATCAACCAACCCAAACTGAGATTGTATGCAAAAGTTATGACCCCGAGAAGTTGATTGTTCAACTAACCACCTTAGGGCTGTAAACTTGATTCCAATTCATATCCTAGGGTTATGTTTAGGGTTTCTGCCTCTCCAAGGTTTTATGATAAAAGGTCTTCAACCTCCTTTTGTATTCAACTTGTCATGAGTGAGCGTAGCCATCACATCTCTTCTCAGAGATACAACTACCACCATTATAGCTACTTTTGCTTTACAGTTTCTTTTGTTTCATTCATTTAATGGAATATGAATTTATTGTATTGTTGTGTTTATTTCCATATATATGTGTATATGAATATATATATATATATATATATATATATATATATATATATATATGCTCTTTCATTTCGTTCTCACATAAATCCNGTGGTTTCTTAGTGCATGTCCCCGTCGAGATGATCTAAGAATTGAGAGCTGGGTCTCAAACTAGTTGTTAGGGAAAATACCTCTCGTCGTCCCAAGTAACCTCACATGATAGAAGAAGAAAATAGATATTTCAGAGTAGGAGATCCTATTAAACTGTTGCTCGAGGAAGCCCTTGCGTGACAAAGGAACGATATGATGGATAACTTCACTCAAATACTTCGAAGAACGTCGACACGGGTGGATGCACCTTCAACGAGAATTCGTTTTGGGGGTGCGACTCCCTTAAAGGTACAAGTTAACTTTGACATCCCATTATTCGAAGGAAATATAGATGCATATGCTTTGAAAAAATGGTTGAGTCTGTTAGAGGGTTACTTCTATGTTCAAAAATTTTTCGATAGTGAAAATATCACCTTCGTGCTCCTTAAGTCCCTCACCCATATCAAAGAATGGTGGGACGAGTACTGCAAGAGGCATGTGAGGGATGAATATGAAATATTCAATACAAAACCCACTTGGGAATCTTTTTTTGAATTCGTCAAAGAGGAATTCTACCATGTTGGAAACTATGATGACCAATACATCTGGTGGATGGCATTGTGCTAGGAAAGAGACCAAACGGTGTTAGAGTATACTAATATATTCCATACCCTGCACTCAAAGTTGGGTATTAGAGACTCTGAATGGAACTTAGTTCTAAACTACCGCAGTGTCCTGCACAATTACATTCAGCCGGAGATGGATTTCATGGACATATCCTCACTAGGAGCAACTTATTGATATGCAGTCAAGATCGAGAAAAAGTTTAAGCAAAACAATAAGTGAGGTTTTGGTTATGAAAATCAACAGCAGAAGACGGGAAAAGTGGCTCTAATTGATAACCCAAAGGACAGAGAAAGGATGACCAAAGTCTTAACAACCAAACCAAGCCGTAGGAAAACAAGGGTAATGGGAAATCGAAGAAGGACACCAGCAAGTGGTGTGAGTTCCACAAAATCCCCTGGGACAACATTGATGAATTCCGCTCAAAACAATCATTGTTGGTAGAGACAAGATCCCCGAATCCATACTCTGATTCATACACTGATGCAGAGAAAGAAATGGGAAAAAATATCATTGATGTGGAACCTAGTTCCACCATCACAACCACAAAGATCCAACCAAAAGAGTTAGAGGATCCAGAGGAAGGGGAACACCTCTTCCATTCGCAACTATGGGTGTAGGGGACTCTGCTACATTTCATTGTTGACAGTGGTAGTCAGAAGAACCTCATCTCATTTGAGGTTGTCAAAATATTGAAGCTTCTATCAGTTCCACATCCCCAACCCTACAACATTGGTTGGATAAGCCAAGGACGAGACATCTGCATCAGTCAATAGTGTCACCTCTCCTACGACATCAAGCCCTTCAAAGATGAGGTAATGTGTGATGTTTCCCCACTTGAAGTTTGTGATGTTCTTTTAGGACAACCATATATGTGGAAGCTCCATGTTGTGTATGATTCAATACCTCGTAGTGTCATTATTACTTTGGGAAAGAAATTCTACAGGATACCAGAGACACTTCCTTCTATTACAGTTTCTCTCATCTCAACGAAGTAGTGCAGGAAGGTAATCTACCAGACAAGGAAATTGTACTCTTTATGGTTCATCCTTAGGGTGAACAAAATATCACAACAACATCCACCACCTCCACAATAAACCCCTCTATGCAGTAGAAACAAGTGAACAATATCATGGAAGCATACAAATATGTATTCACCACACCTGTCGAGGTTCCAATACATTTCCAGATTAAGCATTCCATTGATTTGATCCTTGGTGAGCCTTTACCTAATGGGCCAGTATACAAGCATTCCCTCATGGAGAATGAAGAAATCAAACACCATATTCAAGAGTTAATCCAAAAGGAGTACATTCGACCCAACTCCTCACCTTGTGGGAGCCCAATTGAGTTGGTATAGAAGAAAGATGGGACATGGAAAATTTGTATTGACTATCGAGCTCTAAACAAGATCACAACCTGGAATCAGTATCCCATTCCTCGGATCGACAACCTCCTCAACCAACTCAAGGAGCCCAAGTATTTCAACAATATTGACCTGAATTTTGACTATCATCAAGTGCCAATTGAGCAGATCGATGTCTAGAAGACTTCCTTTAAATATCGAGAAGGCCTTTTTGAGTGGTTGGTCATTCCTTTCGGCTCGAATAACGCTCCAAAAACCTTCATGAGGATGATGGATGAAATTCTACGACCCTTCACCAATTCCTTTAAGGTCGTATATCTAAATAATATCCTCCTCTACAGTAAAACATGGGAAGAACATTTGCATCATATCCACTAGGTCCTCAACACCCTGCAACAACACAAGTTATATGCCAATCTAGAGAAGTTCTTATTTGGAATGGAAAGGGTTTAGTATTTGGGATACATAGTGGATGAACATGGTGTTCATGCAAATCCATCCAAGATCCAAGCTATTTGTGATTGCCTGATCCTAACGACTCTCACATAGCTTCACAAATTCCTAGGCCTTGCAAACTTCTATCACATATTTGTGTTGGGATTCTCTAATATTTGTTGCTCCCTTATCCAAGTGACCAAAGGTGGATCTAAGGCCAAGTTCATTTGGTCCAAGCCACAACAACACACATTTGAGGAGCTGAAGGAACGTTTATGTTCGACACCCATTCTTACCTTACCAGATCTGAAACAACCCTTTGAGACCAAGACAGATACTTCGGAATATGTCATTGGTGTGGTCCTCACTCAGTATGGCCATCCAGTGGCATATCATAGTGAGGAACTTTCAGATACAGTCCGTAATTACCCCACCTATGATAAGAAAATGTACTCCATTTTCCAAGCCTACCTCCAATGGAAGCATTACATTCCTTTAGAAAAGAAACAATCATATACACCGATCATAATCCCTTGAAGTTCATGCAAACCCAAGGAAATTTATAGAATGATTGCCACTAGAAGTGGTCCACTTACTTGCAATAGTTCCACTTGAGCATTAAATATAAGAAGGGAAACACCAATTTAGTCATTTACTGCCTCAGTCAATATCCAATAGAAACATTAACCATGGTGCTCAACTCTTGCGAACATGATACCTATGGGTGGCCTCAACTATATGATGATGATATTGATTTTACTCCCATCTATCAAGACTTATGTGCAGGTACACTAGTGGCATAATTTCATCTCCAGGAAGGATTTTTATGCCACCTGGGCCATCTCTGTGTCCCTTCAAGTGAGAATGCGAAGATGATTTGGGAAGCATATTATAGTTGGGTGGTAGGGCACTTTGGTATTGAGAAGACAATGGAGGTCTTGAAAAATGATTTTTATTAGCCCAAACTCTGACAAGATGTTGACCGATATATCCGATCTTGCACTTCCTAATCCATCATGAAACTAGTCATCAAATCCATCTCTGAATGGGCCATGGGAATCCATCTCCATGGATTACATGTTATGACTACCTTCAAATAAGCATGGTAATGACTGTGTGTTTATGGTTGTGGGTGACTTCTCTAAGATGGTCATTTTGATAACTTGCAAGAAGAGCATCTCTGTCGAATCCATTGCTAATCTCTTCTTCGAATATGTTTGGGTTCATTTTGGTATGCCATAGATAATTTGAGATTGAGACAGTAGGTTCATGAGCACTTTCTGGTCTAGTCTATGTGAATTGATGGATACCAATATCACCAAATATACTACTTCCACCCCTAGACTGATGGAAAAACAAAGGTATCCAATTAGATGATTGTGCATATTTTGAGAATGCACAATTATAAACATCCTCACACATGTAATGAGAGCCTTCCTTATGTTCAACATAGCTATAACATAACTCTTCATAGTTCTACCGGTCACACCCATTTTAAGGTGTGCCTGGGTTTCCAAACAACGGCCCCAATTTATGTAGCTCTTCCCCTTGCATCCAAATAGGAGGAAACTCCCCATTCTCAGGATAAGGATGATAAGGCCACCGGATTTTTTGAATGAATCCAACACACCCTTCAATAGGTCCATGACATTTTGGAAAAGGCTAATACTAAGTACAAGAAGCAACATGACCAACATAGGGTTCCACACAAGTTCCAGGTGGGGTATAAGGTTTGATTGCATTTGCAGAAAGAGAGCCTCATAAGACCCCATCGCAATATTCATCCACTTAGATATGGGACATACACCATCACCAAAGGGAGTTGGTGACAATGCCTTAGAATTAAGCATTCCTCCATTCCTTGGATTGCACCCAATATTCAATGTGGAGCTCCTTCAACCATATTTTGCACCACTGTTGGACACCTCAGAAGTAGCAGAACAATTGACACGTACATAGATTAATCTTGACTGCATGGAACAAGAAACCATTGATCATATCATGAACACACAGTTTAAGGGAATGTGCCAGCAGAAGATCCAACTATATCTAGTTGTGAAAGCAAGGTAGCTCCTCCACTAAGGCAAGTGGCTCACCAGGAGTCAAGTTAACTCAATGAAATGGATTCCATTGCTTCCTAAGGGGGGGAGGATTGATCCATATGGATATAGGTGGCCACCCACCTATTCCACTGTCTCAAAACAATTTTCCATTTTGGCAATTTTCTTGTAACTTTGTATGACTTTTTGGGTCCCAAACTTCCGGGGTCGTTTTGAGGCCCTAAATGACGTTTTTTGGCGATTCAAGGGGAAGGTTCCTAACAACATGCATTTTATCCCATTAGAAATTTGTATAGCTCAGATATACCTTTACAACGGGCTATTGAGCACCCCAAACAAAGATCATATGCAAAAGTTATGACCCTAAGAAGTTGATTGTTCAACTAACCACCTTGGGGCTGCAAACTTTATGACGATTCATCTCCTAGGGTTAGGTTTATGGTTTCTAGCTCTCCAAGGCATTAATATAAAAGGTCCTTCGACCTCATTTTGTATTCATCTTGTCACGAGTGAGCGTAGTCGCCACCTCTCTTCTTAGAGATATAACTACCACCATTCTAGCTGCTTTTGTTTTACAGTTTGTTCTCTTTCATTCATTTAATAGAATCTGAGTTTACTGTATCACTGTGTTGATTGCCATATATCTATATATGTGAATATATATATGCTCTTTCATTTCGTTCTCACGTAAATTTGAAGAAGATGGGTGCACAAGCATTATCTAAACAATCATGCAATTAACATGAAACCATGCTTGAGTTGAATTCATAAAATAATCATTGATAATCAATCAAACACATGTGTATGGAATCAAGAAGACTTGCATGCATTCACAAGGTAAAATTAACTATTCATCATGCTTCATCATAATTAAGGCAACTTTAAGGACATCATGAAGATATGAAGTATCAAGAAACATTTTGAGGATGAAAGTTAACACCAAATTTAAAAATAAAGGGGTCGGGGTCCCCAAGTATAACAATTTGAGGTGGGTTGAGGCCTCAATATGAGAATATCCATGAGTGATGTTGGCAACATAACCATTGAAAGGTCATCCTTAAAGACCCCATCCTCTTGGATTTGTTCTTTAAATCACTCCTTATTTCCATTGCCAAAGATGTGACCACTATCATGCCCTGAACTAAATAAAATGATACATCAAAAACTAAACAATTTGACTTTATCTATGCATAATCACAATTCATTATCATCCAAAATGTTCCTCAATGCCATTCATATGAACCATATTTTACGTTGGGGGAATCCCATGTTTCATATGGTATTATAAGGTCATTTTATTTTTCCCTAACACAATGGTTTGCTAGAATTTCCATGTCACATGGGGCTAGCCTTTATGACAACCATTATGGCCATGCTTCCCTCTATGATGGTGGGTTGGTACCTTCTATGGTAGTTATGGTCCATTAACATTATGGCGTCTTCAAAATTTTGAGTCATGAAATCCCCTCATGAAGGGTGTACCATGACCATTGATTAACTTGCATACTATGATCCCTTGTTGGAATGTGTATTTTTAATATTACATGTGTAATGATGTTTAGTATGATGTCGTAAGATGTTAGTATATAGCATTAGAAGGAATAAATAACTCTAATATTATGTAAAAAGGAGTTATCCCACATGCACCATGGATTAATATGCTCCTATTACCATTCATTATATAAAGAGGCGGGGAATCATTAATCCCACATGTATTTTGGGATGTAATTCTTCCATACCTCTTGGTATATAATAGAGATGAAGGAGAGCCTTTGGGCATATCTTGTGGAATTCATTGAGATGCCATTGTAAAGATGTGAAGCATATGTGGGGTGGATCTCTCTTGTAACATTGGATATTTCTAAATATTAATAGAAGACCAAGCCTTTCGTGGATGTTTCCCCATTTGGGGTTTTACCACATATATCTGGTGTATTGTTCTCTTGTCTCTTGTTCTTACATGATTATTGTTGCTTGCATGTATAGAAGGCTAAACTAGTAGATCTTTACTATTGATTTATATGTTAGTGTAAATGTATTGTTGTATCTTTATGCATATTCTCAATATTCTAACATCCCTCGCCATGAATAATACTAAACACAATCCTCACTTTTGTTACTCACACTAAGATAATGAACTACATGGGAATTTACATTATTTGTTCCGCATCCAATGCCACTACGCATGGACTCATGGCTTTAGAACAATACCCTTGACACTTCAAGTTGGAGCTTGGGTAGATTCTTTCACTCTTGGAGGCATCCACCCCCATTTCTTCTTCCATTTGCAAATGTACCCATACCTCATTAACCACATTCTTTCCTAATGATGAATAATTATTCAAGGACATGAATTTGTTCTCTAGTACTAGAGATAACATCCATTTCGTGTATGGGCCTAAGTGCTCCCATAATATCCAAATCCATATCGATTGGAAATATATTCCTCCCTTTTAACTAATACCACCTCTTTATTTGATGGTTTTTTTTGAGCCCTGTGACCAACCCAAATACTAGTGATTTTTTCTCCACATAGGATCTTTTCAAGTAGTTTAGGGTCCCCCACTCCTCCACACATTTTATACTAGCTCATGTATTTGATGCACTTTTCAAGTCCTCTTTTGTGGATGCCCCAACTTAAAATACATCTTTTTACACCTTTGAACTACTATCTTTGGTATCTGGAAAAACTACTTCCCTTATCCTATAATATCTAATGTTTTTAGGGGTAGTACCATTTCCTACCCTTGGCACACACCACATAAGCTTACTTTTTTCTATTTATGGGAAAATTCATTACATTGCGTGTGTCCTTCACTCTCCAATGTCATACGATTTAGAGTTGGTTGTCCTAGTTGAATTAACCCACCAAAATGGTGTCATTGGTTTTCCTGATAATGCCCCATTATCCTTTACCTCCATGGTTACCTTCCATGTGGGTGACTTTGCATCCCTATCCTTTGCAAGTGGGCCTCTCTCAGAATTCCCTCTTGTCCTTCATAGGCATGCATCCCTTCAGAACTCTTTGTTCCTTGGCCTTCTAGTCCTTCATAGGAGTGACTACTTGGGAAATCCCCATTCCCTAGCCTTTGTATAATTTGCAAGAGTGAATTTGTTTAGAACAATTCATTTCATAGGTTTATTGTTCTTTATAAGAGTGCCTCCCTTGCAAAATCTTGATCCCTTAGTTACTTTTCCTTCATAAGCATGGTTCCTTTTATATTAGTGTACTACCTCTCCCATGTATGAATCCTTCCCTTGACATTTATGGTGCCCTTCAATTGTTTCCCATCATGTAGGTAAGGGGAACACTACCATCCCTTCCCTCTAATGTGGTTTGTCTCATCATCACAAGATACCTTTTGGATCATATTCTGACCCTTCATGATCCCATCTAACAAAGGAACCATGTATATTAATTGTGATTTTGTCTTTGAGTTTTAGCAGTTTTATGCCATGATTTATGTTTATATGTGTGCATGTTAAATCCCCAACCATTATTCATTATTATTATATTAGTCATTGATCCAGGAGGACCTTTAAAGGATAAAATTCAAAAATCTACAAATGTCAGCAAGAAGGTTACCATTGTGAAGAGCTTGTTGAGGGTATTCCAACAACATTAGTTTCACCTCAACCAGGTTGTGTATGAAAAAGTTATTCAATTTTGAAGTCTCAGAAACACAGTTCTTTTTAGTGTGTAGAGTGGAAAAAGGTGCCACATGGACAAAAAAGGTTCCACGTGGACTGTACGATACCAGAATGTCATCCCTTCATGACAACACATAAAAAGAACAACTGACTTGGCAACCCAATTGGGGTCGCATGTGACTAGGAATGATATGGACCAATCTGGATCTTCCACATGGCTACTATAATGTGTTGAATAACAAGATTATGTGAGGCTGACGAGGTTCAAACCTATAACCTCCAACTTACCATCCCAACTCCCTAATGAACTCCACTATTAGTGTGCCTTAAATGTGTATGGAAATTATATTATTTAGGTTGTAACTCTGAGCATATATTGTAAAAGGGGGCCGACTGATCCCGCCAAACTTGGCGAGTGGGCCATACGGACCCCTAGATTTGGAACATTGGCTTTGGCACAATGTTAAAGAACCAACCACATAAAAATAAACCCATACATATTTATATTTGTGTTCAATCATACAACCCCACACGTTATATTTGGTGCTGAATCCACTCCGTTCAAGCATAAAAGGGGGAAGAAGACCATGGGTTTTACCCCGGGTCTCCTAGTCCGCAATCCAATGGAATACTAGTGTGCTATGAGGGACGTGTTTGGAAAGCTAGCCGCCTACAAGATACCCATGGTTGAAGGAAGTTAACAAAGGTTTCAAGGTGCTGGCTGATTTGAATTTTTTAAAGCTCTTCAAGGGTATCATACACATGAAGTTCTAACATTTGCACATAAATTTGATGGATACCAAGATCAAAAATATTTCTGCTGCAAGTCTCTAAAACTTGTATTTCTGCAAAAGGATAAAGGTGGTTTAAAAATTCCAAGTTAAATGGAAAATGTTTGAAATAAAACATTAACTTTGTGTGACAACAATAAGAAGTATTAAAGTATTTTACAAAAAAGTTAAAATTAAAATTACATAATCCAAATGCAGTTTTAAAACCCCCTGAATTTAACTTAGAGTTATGTTTCACAAATTCGGTTTCAACAAAAGTAGATGGCCAAATTTTGACAAGATTAGATCTTTAAAATGATAAGCTGTGTGGTTAATTAGCATGCCCCTTCGTGGAATTTTGTCAACAACAAAAGGCCCACTGATATTTGTAACATTTTTCACCATTTGAATGGATGATCAATTGTTTCCATTGTTGACAGAAAGTACAAACTCTTTGATGGTTGATTTGGCCTTTAGGTGTTTTGTTGATATTCTCTTAGTGTGTTCTTTATTAATTAGTTGAATTGCTTCCATCAACTTCTTTAGTCAGTCCTATATTTGTTTCTAGTTAATATAATTTCGGATATGCCTCCCTTTTTGGGAGTTTTTGGTCCCTAAAACATTATCTTTTTTTGAAGAAGATGAATAATTTTTTTCTTCACCTCCTCTAACAAATACTATTTTTCCTTTGTAAGAACTTGGTCCTTTAAACCAATTTTCAGCAACTCTTGTCTACCTTTGTAAGTTTCACACAGTTTCTTATACAATATAGTGCCTAGTTCCAACTCAGTTTGCACATCTGTCTCTAAAATGATGGATATAGACAATCCAAAGTGTACCCATATTCTTTAGAAAATCAACTTAATTGTTTCTTGATATCCAATCACTATCTATTTAGAAGGGATTTATTCCCTCATCTTATTGAGTCTCTTAACTACAAAAATTGGATAAAATCCTCTGTCCTCTCCATATTGAACTTACATATCTTGAAATGGGATATGGTGTAGTTACATAATGGTTGCAATAATTGGCACCAACATCTATGGTCCATATAATAAACAACAGAATTATTTGGAATGCCCTTATTGTACTTGAAAACAAGGTTAATATATTGTAGATAACATATTCACTTTCTGTTCATTGACGGGCAATGTGATATACTGAAGAATTAGAGAGTAGGAATTACTTCCTCATTACATATGCTACTTATTGGGTGACAATAAATCCAAGTGACAATGACAATATAATAGAATCAAATTTTTCTAAATCAATGATGCTACTTAATTGTCTGACAATAAATCCAAGCAACAATGACAATATTGTAATAGAATCAAATCTTTGACACTTGGCATACATTGTAACAAGTGCATTACTGACAAAGACGCAAAATATTAATCCATTCTTGATAGTTTGGGCTTGGATCTGCTTGCCACAGTCCATAGTTTTTAGGTTGGCACAACCACTCAAAATATTGGCTAGAGTAAACTGGTCAGGTTTCACATTTGTACCTTGCATTTGGAAAAAGAGTTACAAAGCTTTGTTGCTCTAGACCTGCTAGGAATATATTACAATCATTGCATTCCATGAGACTAAATCTATGTTAGGAATTTTGTCAAACATACGGCATGAATATTCTATATTTTCATCCATAATTGCATTGGGATTCATGCCCAACATCATATTCATTTCCTGCACTATTTTCCATGCCATTAAATTGGTATTTCAGCTTCAGAACAGTCATCTACAATTCTCTATTAATTATGTACTGTAGTATTATCACTGTGTTTTCAGTGTATATAATTGTCATTGGGTTTTCATATTTTAACACATATTTTGAACTGGCCAGCAAGCTTTAATTTCAAGTTAGGTGTCTTCGATGATTCTTGGATTTGCAATCGATATCTTTATCATCTAGGGATTCCCATCTGTATCATATAGAATAAAGTACATGTCTAGCAAACAATGTTGTCTAGAAAAGGTGACTTTGCACTAGTTGTGAATGCACGCCAAGCCTTTAGCTGCACCGAGTGCTATCTTCAATCTAGTTGTCCAGTCTAGGAGTGTTCTAACTTCTACCAGGCCCCCGAATACGTGAACAAAGAAGAAATTCGTTGCATATAAATTTGAATTTTTGTTAAAGACATGCATATTATGAAGAAAACAAGGGTGGATAAACAAAACTGTTGGGACACTGAAAATGAAATTTTTTATTACCAGCATATACTAGCATAAATCCATCATAATCCTAGATATTTGATGTGTTAAGAGCTATCAAATTACTTAGCTAATGCTATATATTGACCTGTTCTAGTGGAAAGTAATTCGATCCATGGATCTTTTCTAGTAGCAATCATACACAACTGACTTGTAAGGTTCATATTACACTTCTAACATTTAGGAGACAGGTTTGGGTGATTACAGGTTTTCACTCTATTCTATGTCAATTTTGTCTATGTGGTTACTTTGTTTAACAATATAATCTTGTTGCCTGCATTTAGAGGAAGTCACATCAAGCTCAAAAATAGGACATCCTCCAACTTTAAGACTGTTCTAAGTAGAAAGATACACAACATCTCTGCTTTCCGATTTTTCCATGATTCTGACATGTGCATTTTAAGATTGGAAACTAAAGTTCTACAAATATTGAGAGCAACAGACCAGGGTGAGGAAGTGAAAACTAACTCTCATGTTGGATATTATTGAATGCATTGCAGTCTTCTTAACTGATTTAATATGCGACAGATTCTTCTTTTGGATGGCTCCTAATGCTTGGTAAAGATAGAGAAGGCCCTTGTTTTTTCTGGTATTTTTAACATTAATGAATCAGTGCTCATGACTCATGATTGATCCACTAGGATAGGAATGGGACTAACAGAAGGATTCATGCACTAGGTTTTAGATGGATCATTGTTGAACTGCAATAGGCACCAGACTTTGTCTCACATGGTTGATTGTACACTATAGGATACAAATAAAGTACATGGTCACATACATGACACACATGGGGTGCATGGGTATCTATATAAAGTCTCATTGTTGTCCTGTCATAAAAATTTTAATGTCCACTAATCAAGTTGATTGCATGGCAAATGGTTGGATAATGGTTAATTGTTTTTTCCTGAACATGATTGTGTTCATTATGAAACCAAGCATATTCTAGGGTTTATTCTTTTATTCTAACATGGTTTACTATCTTTCATATACTCATTGTAAGCAAAACCATATATTTATAAATCAATGTATTTGATATATGAATATTGACATATGTGTTTCATTTGTTTGTAGAATATCAAAGAGGATGGTTCGAAAGAAAAAATGGACCACTATTATGGATCTAAAAGTACAAGACCTACCTGGGAAAGACACCTTTTCCGGCATTGATCTAAACTAGAGTGAAGCTGTGAAAGGGGACAAATATATTGATTGTGTTGCATTAATTCCATATTCTAGAGTTTCTGACTTCATCAAGGGGGAGGAAATGAACCCAAATGCACCATGTAAATTTGTTCGAAAGCTATATAGGATGAACGATGGGACTGATCATAGGGATTCAATTTCAAACAAATATTCAATGTAAGTAACTACATTTTTGTCATGTATGAGTTGTCTATTTTGTATTTTGTTATATTGAACTAAAGTATTAGAATTGAAAAATTTGCATATGTGTACTTATCGATGCTCATATGGACCAATGGACAAGAGGAATGAACCAAAACCTCCTAAAAGAAGGCATCGATATATTCAAAAAAAGGGGACATGAGTGCCACTTTATTGTGAAACAAATGGATGGTAAACCCAATGCGGCCATAATTACATACAATATGTATGAACATGAAGACAAAGATGGGTGGCCATGCCATGGATAGTCTGATAGATCCAACGAGCCAAGGGTGATGTATGCACCTCGTCTTTTAAGAGAAATGGTACTATAAGTGGAGGCAATGTATGAAATAGGATTATCTGCTGATATGGTTTGCAAACGACATATGTTGGAGGTTAGAGAAGGCTTACTCAATGTAGACAATGAAATCACTCGAGACAACTTTCTGATACGGAGGGATGTCGTCAACATTTTTAATTGATTGGGAAAAACCAAATTTCAACTTGATAAGAATGATTCAATAAGTGTGAATTTATGGTACCAACAAGATCCGAATTCATTCATTTTCTACCAAACCCCTCATGGTGATGAGATGTCATTTATCATTGGTATTCAAACAGATTGGATGTTGCATAATATGGTGAATTATGCACATAATATTTTCATTAAAATTGATTCAACATTCAACACAAACAAGTATGGGGTGATTATTCATTTATAAATTGATGCATACGTACACTTATTTTCATTTCTACTATTTGTATTTTGTTGTCTTTAATATTAACATCATAATTTTGTGAATGCAGTATCAATTGTATACCCTGCTTGTGTTTGAAAAACAACAAAATGGAATCCCTATTGCATGGGTTGTGTCATCTCGAAATAGGTCATGTGATATCTCATTGTGGTTGTCCAAAATTACGAAAAGAGGTCAAGAACTTAAACCTGATTGGACAGTGAATGCGTTCATGATAGATGATGCATTGGCAGAAATTGATGCAATAAGGTGTTTTTTTGCAATTAGTTAGGATAGTTCCTAATTTTTTTTCTTCACTCACTGATTTATATAAGAGAATGTTCTTTTTGATATGTGTAGATCTGTTATAGGTTGTCAAGTTTTACTATGTGCTTGGCATTTCAGAAGAGCATGGTTGAAGAATGTCTTTAAATCGACTAGTTGTGAGGATGTTGGAAGAAAAATGTTTTCAACATTAGGTGTTATCATGAACGATTGTCATGATACAAACTCTGTTGCCGAAGCTTTGGATCAATTTTATTATGAATTCAGAAATGAAAACCATTTCTTGCATTAATTTTCAAGGAATTGGATGGATAATAAAAAAATTCATAAGAACTTTTTAAACCTATTCAAGTTGCTGCAAAATTCATTTTTTATTGAATATGGTAAATTTCATACTTTATTTTTGCATATATGTGGGAAAAAGGTTATCAAAACTTTCGTCATTCCAACCAAGAAACAAACAAATCCATTGAGGCATATCATTGCTTTTAAAAAAATAAGATTCCTTTGTGATCGTAGATGAATATGCCTACGACGGATGGCATGGCTTATCTACAATTTGCTTAAAAGGGTGGAACTCTATTATTGGAACATGGCTCGTCTAAATAAATATGGTTTTATTAAATAACTACATGTTGGAGCATATCATAGAGACATCTATTGAAAAGGATAAAAATATTCCGGATGACTATTGTGTTCCTCATGATGAAATTCAAAATTATTATTGGGTGCAAAGTCAATCATCCTTGAAAAAATATCTTGTGGTTTATTCAAACCAAACATTTAGTTCATGTGATTGCCCATGGGAGATGAGAGGAAATATTTGTAAACATGTCATGAAAGTAAGGATGTTGCAAGGATATGGTTCTATATAAATACATCAATTAGATAGGTTGGATGTTAATGTTGATGTAGAAAATGGTGGATCTCCAATCATGGGATCAGATGATGACATTTTTGAGGAAAAAAACACTGATATTGCCTCAAATGATAATTTTGATCCTATCATCAATGATTTGGATGAGTGTGACCTTGGGAGATGTCAATTTTTTTTTAACATATCCAATAAAAAGATTCAAGCAATAATGGTACAACCTCCACATTCTATTTCAAGGACATTGTTGACGAAAGAGCTCATGGATAAATTTGTTGCTGATATGAATAAATGATGCATTCATGATTTTGATTTTAATTATAATGACAATGAATTCACATTGAAGCGAAGAAAAATATTTTTGAGCCTTAATAAGGGGTCTTGCCAACAATAAAATAAATGTGCATTGCTTCCCGTCCTAAATAAGGATGCACAAGCATTTGCACCTTTCAAATTTCCTTTGACAGGTAGACAAAGGCTAAGTCATTCAATGAATACCATGCCCATTCAAGGACATCATGATGCTTCCCCATCTGCTTTTAATGTTGACCCAAAAAAATATAAATTTCCAGTGGTAGAGTGGGGGAGGTTGAAGAAGAAAACTCTTGAAGAAGAATTGGAGGCAATGTATGCAAATAAAAATTCATCAACACTAATTTTAGTTATTACTTCTAATACTTTTTAAATAAATTAATGTCATGAAGTGGCATATCATAGAGAATTTCATAACTGTAATATATTGGCAGGTGGAGTACGTGCTTTGAAAGGTACACCACAAAGGGTTATAAGGCCTCAGAATAGAAGTCAAGTAAATACAAATTCAAAACAACCATCATCTATCAATCATACACATTCAGAATCACTTGCATCTATGAATTCACCACTAGGTTTGTTTTTCTTTGAAGTGAATTTATCGTGGTATTATTGGAGAGATATTATCACTTATAATTTATTGACGTGTATTTGTATATGCATATTTTCAGACACCAATGTCTCTTCTATTGTATACATGCCAACATTACGGTGAATGAAGTTGACATTATTCCCTCATTTGGAATTATAATATGAAGGTAAGTAACTGTATTCCATAGTATAGTAGTGTATTTTTTTTAGTGTGATATCAATTGATATTTTTATTAGTCAATTATTTACTACATCTGAACTCTAAATTTGATGGTATTTTTTGTTTCCTCTACAGGACATAAGGTCAAAATTCCAAACACCATCTACCTACGGATATTCCGGGTGTTAGGCATTTGAGATCACGGGATGCATAAATTAGTAGACTTTGACTTTATCAGACTATTGGGGTTGTCTACAACATAGAAAAGGTCAATTCCTCTTAGTATTTTCCTAGACCTATGATGTAAGCACCATCAACAACAAGGAAGGCTTTTGCAAAAGATTATATGGGAAGAATAGAAAAATGACTAGTCTTCCTGAACTCAGTGGCATGATGTATTGCATGAATGCACAACAGAGTCTTCTTTTCCCTACTGTAATACAAGATCTCTGTAATATATTAGATCTTATTTTCCTTGTCTTTTGTTTGCAATGTGAAGGTTGGATTTATGAATTTATGGGTTATATTCATCATTTTGGATCTTCAAATATAAACTTAGGAAGGCTGAGTGTTAGGGGTAATTCTATTGGTTTTTTGGTTATAAACACATTCCAAGAAAACTCATATGATAATATTATTACACGCTGCCCTAAATCACTTGAATTTCTTAGTTCAAACATGCTTTTATTACTGTTGATTCAATGTGCAAAAATCTAAGTATTGTAGGCTGATTTGAAGTTACATTCAATCCATAATAAAGTGCTTCATAACATTGTCCTATAACATAGTCAACAACTTAGTTTGACTCATTGATATACTGTTGGTTTAGTGCATGTTTCAGGTGGCTTTAAGGGCTAATTTATTATCAATTTGCATGCAAATTAAAACACACAGAATACTACTTAAATTTCAGAGTTAAAGGCCAATTTTCAAAGCCAAATGTATCACTAGTTTTGAAGCTCTCGTACTATTGAAAATAAGGATTGAAGGAGTACACTATATTGAGTTTGCAAGGATTCCTTAATCGATAGCACATTATTGTTCATCAAAGAGTCATAACTCTCTCAAATATCACTATATAGGGTATATGTTCTCTACTAACAAAAGAAAAACAAAAAAACTCTTTTCTAATCATGCATCAACACTATTTACCATTGAAACTACATAGACAATATATTGATACTATAATAAAATTATACCAGATATATAATGTTCAAGACATTTTGAAAAGATTTGATTCTATTACAATATTTTCATTGTTGCTTGGATTTATTGTCATACAATTAAGTAGCATCATTGATTTAGAAAAAATGATTCTATTATATTGCCACTGTCACTTGGATTTATTATCACCAAATAAGTAGCATTTGTAATGAGGAAGCAATGCCTACTCTCTAATTCTTCAATATATCACATTTCCCGTCAATGAATAGAAAGTGAATATGTTATCTACAATAGATTAACCTTGTTTTCAAGTACAATAAGGGCATTCCAAATAATATTGTTGTTTTTTATATGGACCATAGATGTCGGTGGAAATTATTGCAACCATTAGGTAACTACACCATCTTCCATTTGAAGATATGTAAGTTAAATAAGAAGAGGAAAGAGGATTTCATCCAATTTTTGTAGTTAAGAGACTCAACAAGATGAGGGAATAAATCCATTCTAAGTAGATAGTGGTTGGAGAAGAAACAATTAAGTTGATTTTATAAAGAATATGGGTACACTTTGGATTGTATAGGTCCATCATTTTAGAGAGAGATGTGCAAAGTGAGTTGGAACTAGGCACTATATTGTATAAGAAACTTTGTGACACTTACATAGGTAGACAAGAGTTGATGAGCATTGGTTTAAAGGGCTAAGTTATTACAAAGGAAAAATAGTATTTTTTAAAGAAGGTGAAGAAAAAAAGTATTCATCTTCTTCAAAAAAGTTAATGTTTTAGGGACCAAAACCTCCCAAAAAGGGAGGCATATCCAAAATTCTATTAACTAGAAACAAAGATAGGAGTGAATAAATAAGTTGATTGAAGCAATTCAACTAATTAATAAAGAAGAACACACTAAGAGAAGATGAACAAACAACTAAAGGCCAAATCAATCATCAAAACAACTAAAGGCCAAATAAACCATCAAAACAACTAAAGGCCAAATCAACCATCAAACAGTTTGTACTTTCTGTCAACAATGGAAACAATTGATCATCCATTACAATGGTTAAAAAGTGTTACAAATCTCAGTGGGCCTTCCATTTTTGACAGAAATTCCACGAAGGGGCATGCTAATTAACCACACAACTTATCATTTTAAAGATCTGATCTTGTCAAAATTTGTCCATATACTTTTGTTGAAATCGACTTTGTGAAACTTAATTGTAAGTTAAATTCAGGGGGCTTTAAAAAACCGCATTTGGATTATGTAATTTTAATTTTAACTTATTTGTAAAAGAGTTTAATACTTCTTATTGTTGTCAATCAAAGTTAATGTTTTCCTTCAAATATTTTCCATTTAACTTGGCATTTTAAACCACCTTTATCCTTTTATCCTTATATTACAGGATGCAGAAATACAAGTTTCAGAGACTTGCAGCAGAATCTCACCAATTTGAGCTTGGTATCCATCAAAGTTATGCGCAAATGTTAGAGCTTCCTGGGTATGATACCCATGAAGAGATTTAAAAAATTCAAATCAACTAGCACCTTTAAACCTTTGTCAACTTCCTTCAATCGCAGGTATATTTTACAGTCCTTGAACTGATTCTTCAATTCCACCCTTATTCAAAAATTTCTGAGGGACATATCTATCCTCCAACATTTACGAATCCTTCAAATCAAAGAAGCAAAGTTACGGTTTAATACATTTATTTTAAAAGTGGACACACTACAGGAAATATAACATGTTTGGTAAATTAAATATGGATGGGTTTTATGATCACCTTCATTCTAGAGACAATATAAATACCGTTTGTAATGTCCCTTGTGAATATTTTTCCCAAATTTCTCAAATTCACCAAATTTCAATTCTCAGTATATGGATACAACTGATTCCAAACTCCACCAATTACTTTCAAACTTGGTGAGGAAGGTCATGATAGGTTATGGGACACATTAACACATATATAAGACATATAATCAACTGATATACCCAACTTGGGTCTGCAATTTTCAAGGGAATAAGTTTTGGGACAAGACTAGTCTATTTCGGAGGTGGAAATCCCCCCTGGGTCCTAGAACAAATATCTTCCAAACACTGTACAAAATCCTCTAATGGTTGGTATGAGACTTGTATATATTATAATAAATTAATTAAAGTATATTTGGATCATTATATGTGGTTTTTGGGTCGATTAGGTATCCAAGAGACTCAGGGAATTTACTAGTAATTTTGAGGTTCAAACCCCCAACATAGATGGCTCCAAATAGCTCCAAATGCTCTCAAATTGTAATAGAAGGTGTATGAATGATGTTAATAAATAAAAATTGTGTTTATAGGTGTATTTAAACCATCAAATGACTTCTGCAACTCACTTTGGAAATCTGGTCAATGTATGGAGTTTTACGACCAACTTGTGGTTCAAATCCCCTAGGGGTAGATGATGAAAATGAATTTCCAAATGCACTCAATCCAACTCTAATTTATTGTGGAATTAGGGGAAATATAAATTACATAAAAATTAACTCATATGCATTACCATTCAACTTTTAATGTCTGCTATAACTCCCTTAAATCAGAAGCAAAAATACTAGTTTCAACCTTGGGGGAAATGATATGCAATCTTCTCCAAATGCTATGAAACTAAACAAAATGAATCCAAATGATTTTGTAATAAAAATAAAAATCATATAATACATCAATAAAATTCCATTCATCCATAAACCACCAGTATTTTACTTATCTATTTGAATCCATCAACATTACATTGGTTCACAACAAGGTAATGGGGAAATGACACTGTTTCTTCATTGTTTAACATTTTTACATGAAATATTTTGGTATTTATACCTGAGAGTATTATTAAATTTAAATAAATATAATTTACATCAGAAAATAAAATAATTGGGTATTATAAGCTCCCCCAAAGATATCAATAGCTCACCAAGTGCGCCTCATTCCATAGAGCAAGAATACGATGAGAAAACTTGAAATATATGAAAGAAGAAGCTGATATTTAATTGTCCATGAGATTACCTGTAACTTGAAACTTTAAATTATGAATTCATTAAATATACATGAAATACCTTAATGTCCTTTCCACACACCAACTTGGATGAGAATCTTTCACCCTCGAAATTGGCTAAGGCAAGAAGACTAGTTTTCCACTAGCTCTCTCTCTTCACAAATGCAAATTCTCAAATGATAAAAATATGCCCTCATTATTTGTTATTGAAATTTATAAATTTTCCAATCTCTCTATGGGTCGAATTCCTTCCAAGATATGCATTCCAACTCTAGTTGGGAAGAGATTCCAAAGAATGTCACTTGTACAACAATTCCTAGTCTCCCACTTCCACCAAATCACATGTGGAAGCATATTAGCTGCCCTAAATCCCTTTAAATCCCCACTAAAGCTATTTTTAGCTCTGTAATTTCATATATGTCAGATTTCAACCTTCATATCTGATTTGTGTCATAGGTGTCATAGCATCTTCATCATTGTTGTCATAGAGCTAGGGAATCTAGTCCAAGTTTCTCACTAGCTCCAAAATTCCTCTTCCTCTTACATGGGAGTTACTATTCCAATAAAATTTGAATTTAATTGATTAATTCCAAGTATATTTACCTTCCAAATCATCCCAATACCCTTGGTCTTCTTATGGATTCGAAATGACAAGAGGAGGATGTCACGTGGCATAGAAAATATAGCTTGTGTGGGTCCCACATTCTCCATGTTTCTTCATGATCAATTGCCACTTTTATTTTCCATTTTATTTATTTATTTATATCCTTTATTAATTATTTATGCCATTCTAATTTTCAAACATCATTTATTGTCCCCCTTATTCCAAATCCCAAAGCTTCAACCCCCAACCTAGGAAACTAGTACTTTTCCTCCTTGGCAATTATTTGACCCTTAGCATCAATTTGACAAACTCTCATGAATATGGAAAATGTGATTAGGCCATTTTGACCCAATGAAAAATTTGGGACATGAAAAATCCTCCCTTCCCAATATTGGTTGTCCTCAAGAAATTTCAAACATGGGAGTTGAAGAACCTGCTTTCTATATGATTCTTTGAAGTTGCCACTGAGTTTCCTAACTTTGAGTCTTTGACATTCCATGAATATTTTAGAGAGGACATACCATGCCTTCTGCTGCAATAATATGATTAAAATCACTTTATTAAGTGGGGAATCCATCTCCCATACCGTTTATTCCCCCCAAAAATTGAAATCATTGGGACTAAAAACTATCCCAGGGTCCCATTGCTTGTATTGCACTCCAACAATTAGGAGTGCTCTCCAACCCATACCATTAGGAAAGAGAATTCCAGGATCAAATTTTATTGTATGCATTCTTCCAAACATCATGAGTACATAGTATATATCATCAAATTACATAACATAATAAAAATGTACATCAAGGAGGTGCCTCATCAAACAATAATGAAAGTGTTTATACCTCCAAGTATACCATAATTTTCCAAGTGCATACAAGCTTCAAGTGACCAATAAAATATGCTCCAATGACATAGGTGAGGATCCCATGTCCTATAATGCTACTCCAAAAGGATGTGATATGCATCAAAACATTTCTCCATGTATTCTTTCATCTAAGAAGTGAATGAAGAATCTCCACTAAATATGAACCAAATAATGAGCAAAAACAACAAGGAGACTTCAAATGACTCAAAGAAGTCTCACCCATACATCCATGAATGAGAGAATCATAGAGATATAACAAAGTATGTGGTTGGAAATAAAAATGTTCTCCAATCATGAATCTATTCACCCCAGTGTTGGATGAAGTTCCTCCAACATCATATGAACCAAATGTTGAGCAAAAAAAACCACGAGTCTTGAAGTGACTCAAATGCATATCATAGGTGCATCCATGCAGATGTGAAGCATAATAAATTAAAAAAGGGTGCTTCTACAATTGTGAATAAGAATTTTTTCCAACCATGTCATCATAAAAGTAAATCTAGGAGTTCCATACTCCTCATGTGGCACCATAAAAAAGAACCCTTTCACCCATACTTCATTGAGACTAATGTTGCAAAACATGGAATTGTAGGATGTAGGAGAATGAACCAACTCACAAAAATGATCAAAAAGTGCATAATTTTCATCATGGGAAGGATCCATATGGGTAGTATCATGCAACTCTTTCAAAAGTGTGAAATCTTTGTCATAGATTGGTTCCAATGTAGAGGAATCATGCTCTTCTTTAAAAATTGCATAACCTTCAACAAGAGACAATTCAAGTTCCTCTTCCACCACATCAAGTGTTTGGATCTCTTCAAGTTAATCTTCAAACAAATCAAGCACATTCAAATTTCCCCATTTCTCATGATCCACCATGTCATGATAATCCTCCAAACAATCTACCATTTGACAATCTGAAACATAGGAGGAAAAAAAAGTATCTTGGAACTTTTCAAGAAGTTGCTCATTTTGAATTGTGAGATTATGATTATCCTCATTATTTTTCAAGTATGAATCATGTAACAATTCATTAAGCTCAAACAAATGGTTTCTATAAAGAAGAATGTTATCACTCAAAATATACCTAAGGTTGTGAAAGGCAATCTCAAGGTAACAACAAAAACCACTTTAAAAAGAAACTGACTTTTCTTTTCGGAGAGGGATCTCTCATATATAAAGTTAACAAGGCCAGATATTGGAATCAATACTTTAAATTATGCAGATGGTTGAAACAACACATATAACCATTGGGCCATGGAGTCAAATAGATAAAGATAATGTAGAGTTTCATACACAGAATCCCAACAAAGGCAAGATAATCATCCAGTCACATTCATTCATTGATTGTCAGGAAAATAAGAAAGAAACATGAACAATCCATCAATATAGAGCATTACAAGATGAATTCCATATCAACTTTAGTAGAAATATTTGTGAAATATCTGAAACAATAGCCAGAGAATAACAAGTATGAATTCTGAAACTATTAAACACTATGTTTAGATATGAAGAAAACAGAATGGAAGGTAAGCACCTAGAAGACAATCACATGGGAAGAAGGCACAGATTGTAACATAAATGACACAGGAATTTTTGAAGATCAACCAGCATTTGGCTTTGTTATTTATTCAAAAATCATAAGTTCTCAAAAGCATCGGTCCAGACATATGGGTTCCAACCCCCAATACATCAAATAAATTCAAATATATACAAAGATAGCTTCTTCCCAAGAATATCAATAACCGAATAATCTGTTAATCAAATTTTTTGTAACCATATCCCTAATAACTAGGAATAAAAACTACATGCTTCGATTCAAGCAACAGATTGTTTGATTATAACCAACTTAGTGACTTGCAAAGTATCTCGAATAAGCAGCTCCACGAAGTGCAACCCCTGTTTTCAAGGATGAAGTATGTACTTGGTATTCCCGAATCTCTCCACGATCCTCCATTGTTCCGCATTTGGGGTGTCGTATTCTGTCATCTCTCTAATGGACACCTACAGATCCACATAAGCTTCATAAGATACAACAGGAAATCCTTTCCTAATGATTAAAAACTTTTGCAATATTTCGAAATCCTTTGTGAATTTTTCTACAATGATCTTTCTAGTCAACCCTTTAACTAAATCTTCAAACTTGGAATGGTCCATGCGATTGTGTACCAACAAAATGTGATAATGCTCCTGGGAAAATAACCTTCCTTCGTCGTCCCAAAAAGAAGGGAGGCCGTCCTCAAATAGATCCTTAAAAGCAAGCCTGAAATCCTGTATCTGCGAAGACATTGTATTAGCCTTACCATGCACCACTTTCATAAGTTGATGTTTGTTAATAAAAATTTTTGCCCATAGCACAATTGCTACTCTGTCCTTAATCCCGATGTCCTGCAACTTCTGATATGTTAGAGAATTCAAGAAATTTAAAGCGTTGTGAGCTGTATTTTAAGGGTTCTTTTCCATGGTCTCATTTGCCAACTTCAGACTTTGAGTAGTTAAATTGACTAGTGCACTTTCATCATCAATAAAACTTAAATAGTGCCTAAAATTGGTGATTTCCAAAGATAATGTATCCCAAATTAAATGTTTAGCACCTTGTAGAGGAGCTTTTGCTATACTTTTTTCTTTTAACTCATTGAACTTTTTCTGTAATTGGCTTTTATAATTCAATGTTTTGTTCTTCTCCTCGATGCTCCTAGCCAATTTTGATTTAATTTTTTCATTTTCTTCCTTTAATTCTTTAATCTCCACATCCTTTAGACTTTCTTTAATCTCCACATCCTTTAGACTTACCTGTGACATAGGAACTAATATATCATTTGCAGAAAATTCACTTAACGGTCTTTCAATATTCACAAGAGGTAAATTCGTGTCAACAGGAGTTTGACTCATCAGTTCTTCCATAATTTCCTTTTCATCATTTTGATCCTTTTTTAACTTCAAAATCTGGGCCATCAATTCAGCTCTTTCCACTTCCCATTTGTTTTTCTCCTCTTGCAACTTCAATGATTTTCCTTTGTAGTCCATCATCTCTTGATAAAATTTATCTTTTTCTTCCTGCAGTGTAAATAATTCTGGGGACTGAGCATGTTCAACATTTGGGATTTTAAGCTTCTTTTTCAATACCTGAATGGTATTGTCCTTTTCTTCTAAAATCTTTTTGGTTGCCTGCACATTTCTTGGTTTGGCTCCTAAACTTACAACATCTCCTTGCAACTTTTTAATTTGGATCAGATTTGATTTATTTTCCACCCTCCCATGCTTCAATTGGACTTCTATCTTATCTACAAGGTATTAATCTTGCACATTGATTTTGGAACAAATAATCAATCTTATTAAAGAATAATCAACAAATACTCATGAAATGGTGTTAATCACAACCGGAATTGGTTTCCTCTCTGTATATTTAATAAACAATGAATGGTTACAATACCAATGTCAAGCAATAGCTTGAATCCATGAGGAATTCGAATTCAATGAGTGAGTCTAGATTAACTAACTCTCAACCATTGGTTCACACTTTGTTAACCACTTGACCAAAACCCTAATTGACTCACCAAACCCTAACTGAAGTCAGAGTGCAATAAATGATTGAATATCAACTGAAGGAGATCAAACACATGTCATAGCAAGCCAACCATCAAATGCTAGTGCTCCATGACTTCAATGAACCCCGATGAGGTTAACTGAAGCTGCACTGACCATCAAAAGTTGGTGGAGGCACCCTGTTGAGTCCAGATCATTAAATAATAATAAATAATCATTAAATAATATATTTAATGAGAGGAGGCACCTTAACTGACTGGTTGAACTAATTGTAACCACCAGTTAGCAATTAGGTGCATTAATATCACTCAGATCACCCCCGAAGTGCTCTAGTTAGCCTCCTTGACTGTAGGAGAAGGATAAGTTAGCCTCCTTGACTGTAGGTAGGCATGGGTGTGACTGGATGATGGCAATTAATGCTCCACTGATGTCAATTAATGTCAATTATACTTAGGATAGTGGTTTAACTAGGCCAATTTGACCAAAAAGAGTGTGTATGATGGTAAATGTCTCCAACACCCCCCCTTAAGCTATACTCAAGAAGAGTTAGAAAACATAGATGTATAAAAATTCTAGGGCCTCGAAAACTAAGGCCATAGGTCACCCTGTACAATGCTGAAACTGAAACAATGCTCAAAACAAACTAAGTGAGGAAAAGAGGGAAAACCCAGTGGGAAAACCCCCCCTCAAGCTGAACACTGAAAGTAGTCTGGATCACCCTGATGAACTCACCCCCAACAGTAAATGGAGGTAAGTGAACTTATTTTCTGAAAATCTCTTGGTGAAGATGTCTGCAATCTGCTCATCGGTCAGGCAGTATTGCAGAATGATGGTCCTGTCATGCACTAGCTCCCTGATGTAGTGCATGTGAATATCTACATGCTTGGTCCTCTGCCTGGTAACTGGATCCATGGATATCTTAGTAGCACTTTAGTTGTCACAAAATAGGATAGTGGACAAAGTACTACCAACATCAAACTCTGAAAGAATGCCTTGCAACCAAACTGCTTGGATGCAAGCATTCACCGCTCCTCGATACTCGACCTCTGTTGAAGATAGTGCTATGGCAGCCTACTTTTTTCTTGACCAGAAAATAGGGCCACCAACAAACATGAATACATATCTATAAGTTGACTTCTGATCAATAGAATCACCCGCCCAATCGAAATCTATGTATCCAACCAGCTCTAGCTCGGAGTCTGCAACATAGTGAATGCTGTAGGTCCTGGTTCCCTGAATGTACTGGAGGATCCTCTTGGCTGCCTTCCAATGAAGATCATGAGGCTTCTGCATGTATCTTGATACATAATTCATGGAATAACAAATATCAGTCCTATAATTTGTCAAGTACAACAAGCTACCAATAAGCTATCGATAGATAGTGTAGTCCATGGGAGGTGTGTGTTTTCCTTCTTCAAGGCTGATCCCTGAAAGGAAAGGGAATGGTGCAGGCCTGCATTCAGCCATGTTAAACTTGAATAAAAGGTATGAAATGTATTTGGACTGAGTGACCATAATCCCATCATAATTTTTCTTTATTTCGAGCCCCAAAAATTGTTTTAGAAGCCCCAAATCACTCATTTCAAAGGCATCGTGGAGAGCAGTTTTGATGGCTGAAATGGAGGCAATTGTGCTACCTGTGATCAGTAAGTCATCAACATATAAAACAATGATAATTATATGACCATAATTCTACTGTAAATACACATTTGGATCTGATCTACATCTCTGAAAGTTTTGCGAGAGAAGGAAGGCATCCATCTTGGAATACCACTCTCTTGGGGCCTGTTTTAACCCATATAGTGACTTCTTTAGCTTGCAAACCAAATATGGATCAATGATGTAGCCCTCAAGCTGCTTCATTTATATCTCCTCATGAATATCTCCATGCAGAAAGGCTGACTTAACATCCATGTGATGCACCTCCCAGTGCCTGGATGCGGAAATAGCCAAAACAAGGCGGATGGAGTCCATTTTTGAAACCGGTGCAAAGGTCTCATGGTAGTCCACTCCTTGGACCTGAGAGAAACATTTTGCTACCAGAATTTCCTTATATTTTTAGGTTCTTCCATCAGCAGCAACCTTTTTTTGAAACACCCACTTTCATTGAACTAATTTCCTTCCCGGAGGAAGAGAAACTAGCTCCCAAGTAGTGTTTTTCTGAAGAGAATTCATCTCTTCATCCATGGAAACTTGCCATCTCGGATCATTTCGAGCATGGTAGTAGTATTTTGGATCTAAAATAATCATCAAATAGCAAGTTTCAGACAGCAAATTATCATAACAAGAGAGCGCAATACCTGCTCTTTGGAAATCAGACTGGGTTCTCCTTGGATCATCCGGATTTCCAATGTTGTCTCCTGCGGAGGAGAGTGTCTGTTGGGCCCATGTAGGAAGATGATTTTGCACTTCAGGTTCTGATTCAGAATCTGATGATTTCTACACACTGATATCATAAAATAGAGGATCCAAATCAGGGTCATCACCCCCAATTTCATCATCCAAATATTCAGTGGAATAGGAAGGAAATTCAATAGTTTTCTCCTTCACTAGTTCCACCTCCTGAAGAGGCTCATCAAACTTGACACTTCTCTCGATGATGATATGTTTGGTATTGATATCTAGTAGCTTGAATCCTTTAGATTCATCAGAATATCTAATAAAAAAACATTCTATGCCCTACGGTTGCAAAGCCCTTCTTTTATCAAGCGGAATCCGGGTCCATGCAGTGGACCCAAACACCTGTAGGTTCGACACATCTGGCTTGTGTCCGAAGTATGCTTCGAAAGGAGTATTTCCTTTAATAGATGAATGTGGCACCCTATTATTATTGTATTCTATAGCATGCATGGATTTGGCCCACAAATTTGCAGCAAGCTTCTTTGACTCCAACATACAGGTGGTCATCTCCTTAAGAGACCGATTCTTCCTTTCCGCTACTCCGTTCTGCTGGGGAGTGTAGGGAATTGAATGCTGGACCTGAATACCAATTTGGGAGCATATGTACAGCAACTCATTACTGACATACTCCCTTCCATTATCAGATCTCAATATCTTGATCTTAAGCCCAGAGGCATTTTCGATCAAGGCCTTCAATTCAGAAAAATTTTCACATACTTCTGATTTCTTTTTGAGAAAGAAAACCCATGTATACCTTGAAAAATCATAAATAAAAGTAAGCAGGTACCTTGATCCATTCATGGATGTGACAGGCATCGGACCGCTGATATCAGAATGTATCAGCCCCAATATTCTTGTAGCTCGGTTTGCCTTCCCCCGATCAAACTTGTGCTCAGGGTGTTTTCCAATCACACATCCCTTGCAGACTCCCGTGGTTGCCTTGATGACCGGGAGGCCTTCAACCATGGAGTTTTTCTGTAATTTCTGCAAATTTTTGAAATTAATATGGCCAAACCTCTCATTCCACAGCCTTCTAACCTCATTTCCATGAGTTAGCAGAGAGGTGGGCTTTGCATCCGCAACAAAGTGAGAGAACTCATAGGCTTTTGCATGATGGTTTGCAAGGCCTTTAGCAATGAGTTTCCCGGATGAAATTTCTATTATCTCAACATCATTTGGGGTGAAAGAGACTCTCTCAGGCATTCCTGTATGTGTCATCTAATAGACACTAAGGAGATTTGCTGCTAGAGACGGTACATACAAAACATTAGAGAAAAAACCATTTTCTAGATCTACAGTACCTTGTCCTTCGGAAATGATGGTGGAGTCATCTCCCATGTGGATGGAGATGGATTTGCTAGTCTCCAAGGATGAAAAGGAGTCTTTTTCATCCATCATGTGATTCAAAGCTCCACTATCAATCAGCAGTGCTTTGGACTTCGAAGTGCTTTCCATGAGGGCATGACCTTTCTCATGCTGTGGTTCCCGATCTTGGTGATCTCTCCTCCGAAAGCTCTCCGGAAGATTGATATGATTCCTCTCAAGGAGAGAGGTTGCTTCATCATGATTTTTATTCATGCAGCATGTTCAAGGTGAAAACCCTTCCCGCAATAAGAATACCTGAATTTTTATTTCCCATTGTGCCCTTTTCCTTTGTTCTTCCTTGAGTCGGAAGATTCATCATGCTACTGGTTTTCAACTCTGGGCTTGGGAGCATCAAATTTAGTTTTCTGATTTTTTTGCTACTTTCCTTTACCCTTAAGATCTTTGGGCCCCGATACATGGAGGGCTTGATCACGGGAAGATCGGATGATCCCCATCTGGACAAGCTTGTCATGTTCATTAGTTAGGGACTCAATGAAGGAATTGAGTGTAGGCATCATCCATTCGGGGGTTATGAGCTTCCCCGCACGGAATATAGAAACAAAAACTAAATAATCAGCCCCGAGTTTGGAGAGGATGGCAAGGATGAGCTGATCATCCTCCTTCTCCACTTTGCATTGCTTCAAGAGTAAAACAATATGCTTGAACTTTGTAAAGAAATCATTCAGAGTCTCAAAATTGGAAGGTTGGAGAGACATGAGTTCATTTTCGAGTTGGTAAACTCTCAAGTCATCATGCTTTCTGTATAGAGATTCCAATTTGTCCCATATTTATTTCGATGTCTTCAGATCCATAAGATGGAAGAGAAGGTCTTCGGAAATAGAGAGGCATAAGAAACCGAAGGCTTCATTCTTCTTGTTCAAGAATCTTGATTTTTCTATGGCGGATCTAGGCTCAACTTCAGTGTCCATGGTGACTCTATGGAGTCCTTTGGAGCACAACTGAATCTCCATTTTATTTTTCCATGAGTGGAAATTATATGGAGTCAAGAGATCTATTGAGGAGGCCATCTGGATATGCTGTAGCGAATGCTTCACTTGTAGAAACCTGAAAATCAAAACAGAAAGGGAAAAATAAGGTCAGACAGCCTGCACATTCTAGGCTTTCATCACACCCAGCATAGTCAATCAAGCAAACTTAATCAACAAGTTATTTACTTGGGATATTGAGTGGTAAGCCTTGGCTTCTAGTGCAGTGCTGGAATTTTGAGCTATTGCTCACTTTTCATGGAGAAATATGTCAAAAAGCTTGTTTTTGAGAGATAGTTCTCTGTCCCGCTGCAAGGATCTAATACCATATTAATCTTGCACATTGATCTAGGAACAAAGAATCAATCTCATCAAAGAATAATCAACAAATACTCATGAAATGGTGTTAATCGGAACCGGAATTGGTTTCCTCTCTGTATATTTAATAAACAATGAATGGTTACAATACCAATGTCAAGCAATAGCTTGAATCCATGAGGAATTCAAATACCTAAGGAGGAAATTTGAATTCAATGAGTGAGTCTAGCTTAACTGACTCTCAACCATTGGTTCACACTCTGTTAACCACTTGACCAAAACCCTAATTGACTCACCAAACCCTAACTAAAGTTGGAGTGCAATAAATGACTGAATCTCAACTGAAGGAGATCAAACACATGTCATAGCAATCCAACCATCAAGTGCTAGTGCTCCATGACTTCAATGAACCCCGATGAGGTTAACTGAAGCTGAAATGACCATCAGAAGTTGGTGGAGGCACCCTGTTGACTCCAGATCATTAAATAATAATAATTAATCATTAAATAATATATTTAATGAGAGGAGGTGCCTTAACTGACTGATTGAACTAATTGTAACCACTAGTTAGCAATTAGGTGCATTAATATCACTCAGATCACCCCCGGAGTGCTCCAGTTAGCCTCCTTGACTGTAGGAGAAGGCTAAGTTATCCTCCTTGACTGTAGGTAGGCGTGGGTGTGACTATATGATGGAAATTAATGCTCCACTGATGTCAATTAATGTCAATTATACTTAGGATAGTGGTTTAACTAGGCCAATTTGACCAAAAAGAGTGTGTATGATCGTAAATGTCTCCAACACAAAGGACTGCAATTTATTAACTTTCATAATAGCATGTAATAAATCAGAGTAAATAACATCTCCAGTATGTGTATGGAGTTGTGTCTTATCGGGGACACTAATTTTATCTAACTTCAATTCCATTTCAGATAATTTTTTATCACTAACCACATCGAACTTCAAGGTATTCCTCTCTGCGTCTCGAGTATAAATAAATGATGTGTTTTGATTGATTAGAATTCTAACTTGAGGAAGAAGATTTCTAGTTTCCTCTGAAAACTGCATTTGTTTTTCAGCATAACTTGACACTAACTCTACTTTGGATTTGAAACAGGAACTGGTCTCTGCAATACCTTCTCCTCCGAAGGAATACTAATGCATTTGTCCATACTTCTTTAGGAACAAGACCATTTTCTTTGAATCCTCTAAACTATTTCTTCTGAAAATTGATCATCTTGAGAGTGTGTTTTTATCTTTTTATGTGAAATATCTTCATCCACATCCATGCCATCAATTTCAGAAAGACTCCTCTTATTCGAAATGCTAGGATTATCAGGCGCTTGAACTACTGCAGTCAAGTCGTTGTGCCTATCCTCATCAACAAATTGGCTATTTTATCTAAGCCTTCAACAATTTGACAAATCGGCTATTTTATCTAAGCCTTCAACAATTTGATGATCAAATGGTTTATTTTTGTTTGACTGCTTCCTCTGAGAAATAATGTGATGTGGATCATAATTAATTCTTTGCTCCTTCTGGAAATCCATAACTTCTAACAAATTTTCTATGACCAACAGGGCGCTTTTATTTTTGAAAATAAACGGACCAACTTTAAGAGGAAATTTAGCATTGGAAGAATTTTTGAACGCCCCAAAATGCTCTTCTTCTACAGATAATCTCTGCCTCATAAACTCAAGTGTAAATATTGTTGGAGTCAGAAAAATAGGTAACATGTATGGTTCCCCAGTGAACCCATACACCCTCAAAACAATAAAATATTTATACAGGAACCAGTATCCTATTCTATCCTCTAAGGAATACTATAGCATGAGTTTCATTTCTTCTAACACCCTTGGCAATACATCATCAAACATCAATTTATAAATCTCAGCCATAATTGTATTTACAAACTCAAACATGTTAATTTGTTTTGGAAGATCTGGAGATAAAATGGTGGACAAGAACTGCAATTCTGATACATTAGAGCACAACAGCATGTTCAGTAAGTATCACTAATATCTAAAAAAACTGACTTTAGGGAATTCTACCAACTAGACATGGATAACCTCATCCAGATTAAAACAATGGATTGAATGGGACTCAGGGTCAATTGAAATTATACTCAATAAGAAACCTAAGACGACTTCACTGATTTGAATATCATTATCCAAACCTAGAATTTGACTGACCAGGGACATGACCAACTGTACCTCTTTTTTGAAAATGTTAACATTGTATGGCAGAAAAAGTCCTTCTAATGACTGACCACTTTTCAGAATATTGGATAGAAATTGGCATCTAACCTCAGTTTTGCAATTTTTATACATTTCAATTAAGGCATGTTTATTCAAAGACTCATAGCTATTAGGGAAACTATCACGCAGACTCAGTAACCCGCGAATAGTTTTCGCATCAACCTTACAAAGTATTTTTGACATGGTATGACTCATAATGACTCTTTTGGAAGGAGAATAAATTTTTGCGCACCACTCGACAAATTCGGGAAATGGTAAGGTTTGTTCAATAGCAAAATAATATGAGAAAGAACCGCAGATATTCAGAATATCATTCCGTTGCAAATTACACTGCCACAACTGCTCCTTTGAAACTGATACACTACCAACTGATAGAACAGGGTCACATACATTTCTTTCCCTATCGACAACAACTTCTTCTCTCTCATCCAAGACTCTGCATAATACTCCTAAACCCTGTTCATTTTCCATAACGAACAATGGGGACAGTTCTTCGAACAAAGTTTTAGCGTTTCAAGGCTTACCTATCATTGTAGATATGTAGAAGTTGAATTTGGAAAGATGGCAGACTGTCCACTTCTCTTTCACCCACAACATGCAATTGAAATTATTTTTTAAACTAAGTTAACTTTACATTTATACAACGGACTTTTTCAGAGCCCTCATCAAGTGGTTTTTCCTTTACTGCTTTCCTCTGTGGAATTCACTCCAAGTCTCCACGTGCAAAATGGTTTACATTCTCCTACCACTCTTCCTTTTTAACCATCTTGCAGCTTTTCCTTCCGGAACAATCACCATTGATAAGTTTTCACTTTTTCCTAAACCGTTGGATCAAGATCGGTTGTGTGTATTTCGCTAGCCTTTCTTATTTTTTCTAGCGTGCATCTTTACTCAGTGGATCGTCTCTCAGCCGTAGATTTTATTCATTTTATTCCATAGTTGTTGATATTTCTACCACGTTAACTGCTTCTGCTTATCCATCACCACTTATCTCCTGCGCAAGGTTTCCCAACGGATCCATTTTAAACCGTAGATTTTCACACTCACAATTTTACACCTTTAGATTGTGTAACAAATTAATCAAAATGTTCATTTTAATAATGGAATCAAAACCATCAAACTTTTCCAATTTTATGTATCCTTTTATCACTCCTCGATCACACCTCTTCCTTAGTTGCTTAACATAGAGGTGCTAACAACTGGCTCCAACTGGCTCCAACTGGGGATGATATCCCCCCTGTGAGGCATCAAAGAACTCATAGACTAGGTGCTTGTCTCTAACTTTTGTATCCACACTTCCAAACTTTTTACTTTTTCTCTGATATATCTCTTCTTAAAATAAAGAAAAATGGCTTACCTCCTAAATCTTAGGGCCTTCACTCCAGGATTCAAAAATATTTGGTTCACCATCTGTACTGCTTTCAAGGAAATAAATATTTACAAACTATGGTACAAATTTTACCCTCCACCTTATGACATGTAATGCTTCAAAAATATTCCATTGACAGGGTTACTCTCCAAAGAAACCCCATTCAGATACTCCAGAATAAATGCATTTTCCCCTCGGTAACCTGCAATAACATAAGGACCTATCCACATGTGGTCAAATTTTCCATGTTTATCTTCCTTAGGAGCATCCCATTTTAACACCAGGTCATCAATTTGGAACTGTTCTTCCTTCACCCTTCTATCAAAAGTATTTTTCATTTTTTCCTGGTGTGTCTGCACTTTATCATAGGCTTTACTCCTTTGCTCCTGTAACTCGATGATTTGGTTTATTCTTCTCTACATGTGGTTTGGTTATTCCTATTGCTCCTGAAAATATTTCATAACTGGAACACCCAATGATGCTGAAAAAATGACTTCTATTCCATATACCAATTGAAAAGGAGACATTCCAATCACTCTTTTAGTACTAATCTTGTCAGCCCATAAAGCATATTTAAGTTTGGTATGCCAAGCTCTCTTGTTATCTTCTAACAACTTCTTGATAATCCTTACCAGGCTCTTATTAGAAGACTCGGCCAATCCATTTCCCTGTGGGTAGTAAGTAGTTGAATGATTTAAGCTGATATGATATTTATGACAAAAATTAATCATCTTTTTGGATTTAAAAGCTGCTACATTATCAATCAATATTCTTCTAGGGAACCCAAGCCTAGCTAATATATTTTATTCAAGAAAAACCATAATTACTGTCTCATTAGCTCTCCTGTTAGGTATTGCTTCAATCCATTTTGTGAAATAATCTATGCCGTCAAAATCCATTTATGTTGTCCTGAATAATTTGGGTTAAGTTTCTCAATGAAATCCAAACCCCACTCCTGAAAAGGAGCTTCTACTGTTATTGGATTAAGAGGGAGGGGAATTACCTTTCTTTTACCATAAAAAATCTGGCATTGATGACATGTGCTAGTTTCTTTGTACACGTATGAAAATAATGATGGCCAATAGAAACCTGCTCTCAAAATTTTATTTGCTGTCACCTTCCAAGAATGATGTCCTACACAATCTCCTTTATGGAATTCTTTTACTGTGTGCTGGGATTCATTTTCTAAAAGGCAATTAAGTAACACACCTCCTGGATCCTTCCAATAGAGGTATTGATTTAAAATACAAAACTTAGCAGCTTTCAACTTCACCGATCTTGCTCTTGTTTTACTCAATCCTACAGGAGATTGTAAATTTTGAAGAACATGAACAATATCAGAATACCATGTATATGTAGCGAAGTCAATCATTACCTCAATAATAAAAATGTACATCAAGGAGGTGCCTCATCAAAAAATCATGAAAGTGCTTATACCTCCAAGTAGACCACCATTTTCCAAGTGCATACAAGCTTCAAGTGACCAATAAAATATGCTCCAATGACATAGGTGAGGATCCCATGTCCTATAATGCTACTCCAAAAGGATGTGATATGCATCAAAAAAATTCTCCATGTATTCTTTCATCCAAGAAGTGAATGAAGAATCTCCACTAAAATATGAACCAAATAATGAGCAAAAACAACAAGGAGACTTCAAATGACTCAAAGAAGTCTCACCCATACATCCATGAATGAGAGAATCATAAAGATATAACAAAGTATGTGGTTGGAAATAAAAATTTTCTCCAATCATAAATCTATTCACCCCAGTGTTGGATGAAGTTCCTCCAACATCAAATGAACCAAATGTTGAGCAAGAAAAACTACGAGTATTCAAGTGACTCAAATGCATATCATAGGTGCATCCATGTAGATGTGAAGCATAATAAAGTAACAAAATATGCTTCTGCAATTGTGAATAAGAATTTTCTCCAACCATGTCATCATAAAAATTAAATGTAGGAGTTCCATACTCCTCATGTGGCACCATAAAAAAGAACCCTTTCACCCATACTTCATTGAGACTAATGTTGCAAAACATGGAATTGTAGGATGTAGGAGAATGAAACAACTCACCAAAATGATCAAAAAGTGCATAATTTTCATCATGGGAAGGATCCATATGGGTAGTATCATGCAACTCCTTCAAAAGTGTGAAATCTTTGTCATAGATTGGTTCCAATGTAGAGGAATCATGTTCTTCTTTAAAAATTGCATAACCTTCAACAAAAGACAATTCAAGTTCCTCTTCCACCACATCAAGTGTTTGGATCTCTTCAATTTAATCTTCAAACACATCATACAAATTCAAATTTCCACATTTCTCATGATCCACCATGTCATGAGAATCCTCCAAACAATCTACCATTTGACAATCTGAAACATAGGAGGAAAAACAAATATCTTGAAACTTTTCAAGAAGTTGCTCATTTTGAATTGTGAGGTTATGATTATCCTCATTATTTTTCAAGTATGAATAATGTAAAAATTCATTAAGCTCAAATAAATGGCTTCTATAAAGAATAAAATACATGAAATTACCTTTGATGTGGCACATTTATCATTTAATCTTCTCCAGGTCTTCAAGGAAGGATGTTTCCTCCAATGAAGTATCTTTCCAACAAGAATTTGACACTAATGATTGTGTGTCATGGAGTATGCTAAGGGACTCTTGCATATTATTTTCATTCATTTTTAAGGACCCTTCAAGAAAATGAGGCGCTTGAAAATGAACCTCCTCATCTTCTTCCTTCTTGCTTGGACCAACTTCATGAAGCTCAAGTGGTGATGGGGAAGTTGATCTTGTTTCTTCTTCAACTGCTACAAGGTATTCATTTTCATGTTTAATGGAAGTTTGGCTTGCAGAAACACTTTAAAAAGTGATCTATATGTAACCAACATAGATTTTTGAGCACCCATCAGTAGGTACTCCTTCATACTTCAACCATCCATAAGTAGATTCTCTTAGTTTCATTTCCAAGGTAGAATGTATCTCGAAATGATCTTCAATATTTTCAATAGAAACTTCTTCATACTCATGTGATGTCTATTCATCTTTTTCAAATTCAATTGGGAGTGAATTTCAATCCTCTTCATGTACTACTTTTTCTATTTCACCTATTTCAGAACTAGGTGGTTCATGGGTCTCCTCCTTTTTCTCCTTCAAGCAAGTTGTTGCATTTTCCCCCTTGGTTTTCTTAAGATCAATATATTTTCTCCTAAGTTGGATAGACAACAATTAAAATGATTTAAATATTTTCTTGGTAATTTATTCAAATATAGGTTCCATGATTTTTATATACTCCTGACCATCATATGAGGTTCCCTTTTCATCCCTAGTCAGTTTCCTCAAAAAATTTCCTTCTTCTCCTACTTTGTTTGTTCCTCTTCAACAAAAGCTCTTTTGGTTTCAATATATAATGGTGGTCCCTGAATTATTGTCCTCCTAAATATCAGGCCACAGAAGGTTCCAATATCATGCTCTAATACGAATGCAATTTCCCTTATGAATAATTTTCCCAAAGTGCTCAAATTCACCAAATTTCAACTCTCGGTATATGGATACAACTGATTCCAAAATCCTCCAATTATTTTCAAAATTGGTGAGGAAGGTCATGAGGGGTGATAGGAAACATTAAAAAATATATCAGACATATAATCAAAGTATATACCCAATCAGGGTTTGCAATTTGCAAGGGAATAAGTTTTAGGACAAGACTAGTCAATTTGGGAGGTGGAAACCCCCTGGGTCCTGGAACAAATCTCTTCCAAACACTGTACAAAATACACTAATGGTTGGTGTGAGAATTTGATATGTTATAAGACATTAATTAAAGTATATTTTCAGAATTATATGTGGTTTTTGGGTCGAGTAGGTATCCAAGAGACTCGGGGAATTTACTAGTAATTTTGAGGCTCAAACCCCCAATGGTAGATGGCTCCAAATAGCTCCAAATGATCTAAAATTGTACCATAAGGTGCATGAATTATGTTAATACATAAAAATGGTTTTTATATGTGTCTTTAAACTATCAAATGACTTCTGAAACTAACTTTGGAAATCTGGTCAATGTATGGAGTTTTACGAGCAACTTGTGGTTCAAATCCCCTAGGGGTAGATGATGAAAATTACTTTCCAAATGCACTCAATCCTACTCAAATTTCTAGATGGAAGTAGGGGAAATATAAATTTTATCAACATGAACTCATATTCATCACCATTAAACTTTTAATTTCTGCTATAACTCCCTTAAATCAAAAGCAAAAAGACTAGTTTCAACCTTGGGGCAATAGATAGGCAATCTTGTCCAAATGGTATCAAACTCAACGAAATTAATCCAAATGATTATTTACTGAAAATAAAACTCATATAATACATAAATAAAATTCAATTCATCCATAAATCATCAATATTTTACTTATCCATAAGAATCCATCAACATTACATTGGTTCACAACAAGGTAGTGGGGAAATGACATTGTTTCTTCATTGTTTAACATTTTTACATGAAATATTTTGTCATTTAAACCTGAGAGTATTATAAAATTGAAATACAAATCATTTAAATTAGAACATAAAATAATGGGGCATTATAATCTCCCCCAAAGAGATAAATAGCTCACCAAGTGCGCCTCACTCCATAGAGCAAGAATATGATGAGAAAACTTGGAATAGATGAAAGAACAATATGATATTGAAGTGTCCATGAGCTTCCCTGTATCTTGAAAATGTAACTTATGACTCCATTAAATCTCCATAAAATACCTGAATGGCCTTTCCACACACCAACTTGGATGGGAATCTTTCACCCTCGAAATTGGCTAAGGCAAGAAGACTAGTTTTCCACTAGCTCTTTCTCTTCACAAATGCAAATTCTAAAATAATCAAAAGTTTCCTTCATTATTTATTATTGAAATTTATAAAGTTTCCAATATCTATATCGTTCGAATTACTTTCAATATATGCATTCCAACTCTAGTTGGGAAGAGATTCCAAAGAATGCCACTTGTACAACAATTCGTAGTCTGCCACTTCCACCAAATCACATGTGGAAGAATCTTAGATTCCCTAAATCCCTTGAGCGCCCTCTTGGAGCTATTTTTAGCCATGAAATGTCATATATGTCAGATTTCAGCCTTCATATCTTATTTTTTTTAATGTTGTCATAACATCTTCATCATTGTTGTCATAGAGCTAGGGAATCTAGTCCAAGTCTCTCACTAGCTCCAGAATGCCTCTTCCTCTTCCATGGGAGTTACTCTTCCACTCAAATTTGACCTTAATTGATTCATGCCAAGTATATTGACCTTGAAACTCATCCAAATACCCTTGGGATTCTTATGGATTTGAAATGACAAGAGGAGGATGCCATGTGGCATAGAAAATATAGCTTATGTGGGTCCCACATCCTCCATGTGTCTTCATGATCAATTGCCACTTTGATTTTCCCTTGTATTTATTTATTTATCTCCTTTATTAAATATTTATTCCATTCTAATTTTAAAACATCATTTATTGTACCCCTTATTCCAAATCCCAAATATTCCACCCCTAACCTAGGAAACTAGTACTTTCCCTCCTTGGCAATTATTTGACCCTTAGCATCAATTTGACAAAATATCATGAATATGGAAAATGTGATTAGGCTATTGTGACCTAATGAAAAATTTGGGACATGACAGCATTTTTGATGGCCTTCTATTTCAATTTTTGTCCATCTATTTACCAATTCCTCGCTTCCCGTGATCTGCAGCTATTTTAATCTATTCATATTTACCACAAGGTCCATCCATTTCCCTTTCAGATTCTTGTAGGAGCATAAATTTAAATGTTCGAAAGATTCCAAGCGATCGAAATTTATAGGGAGCTTCCCTAACTTAACATAGTCCCTCAAATCTAGAATTTCCAATGTCGAGAGGTGATGGAAGTCATTGCATAACTTTCTAAGGCCCCCACAATCTTTTAGAATCAAATTTGAATAGCTTTGAATAGCTATCACCTTGAATAGCTTCAAAATCCTCGCACAAAAACCAATGAACTAGTTGAAAGAAAGCCTGAAATGAAGCCCAAAACAAGGGTATAGGGATTTGGTTTATTTTTTCTCTCCCTCCTCCAGTATTTTAGCCGAGCTCACCATTTTTCTGGTGTCTACTATGACGTTTCAGTTTGTGCTTTCCCTCCTCAAATATGATCTGAACTTGCTGAAAGGAAACAGGGGTTCAATGAGTTCGGTGCCAAAATAATTTTAAAACTGTGGTTGGTATTGCATTAATTCATATAGTCAATTCTTTGTTTGCTGGATTTCTATTTAACGAGAACGGGTGCAGTATCCGATAGACATGATAGGGGCAGAAAACATGAGGGTGCTCGGACAAATGCCAATAGTTTCAATGGATGGGGTTGAACGAAAATGGGAGGCGCTCCATTTATAGGGAAATTTGAGTGCTCCATATCTCACGTCGATCTCAAATTCTGAGGTGTACCTTCCTGAACTGTTTGTGTTTTTTTTGCTTTATTGTTTTTAGGCTGTTATGTGCATGATTTGGAAGGAAGAGAAGGTTTTGTCCAAATGTATCGTGTTATAGGAGAAAATCCATCATTTCTTGAGATAAATACATTGGTGTGGTAAGAATCGTTATGAAGACAACCGAATTCCTAGGTCCTCTCCAGAATTGAGGTATCAGTATGAAATTTTCCATTTAATCTTCCATTTGTTGAGATTATAAAAAGGCCTTCCCATTGAAGAAGAAGGTTGGGAGACGTAGTCTACCTTGGATGAATTTTGTTATCAAGATTGTATTGTCATATTTATGGTGTGTTCTTATATTTTGGTGTTCTTCATTATAGTGCACAATTTACATTTCTTCATGCTCTTTTTAGCCAATCCATGATAAGTCTAAGAATGCAAAGATCCGAAATCATTCATGGTTAGGTTAGCTTGGTATTAGGTTACATAATGATCACTTCATCTCCTATATATAATAAAGGAGATTCATTTGTATAATCATCGCATATTGTCTTGTGTATTTGGTACATTGTATTAGGAGGTTTCCCCCTCGAAGAGGCTTCTTATAAAATCTTTCTTATTCTATTATATTTTGGGGGAACTTGGTGCTTAACATTTGATATCAAAGCTTGGACGCTTCCAAAACTAATCGTCTTGACATTTTTTCTATAAAAAAATTTATAGGAATTTTTTGACAGTGAAACTTGGAGGGGCCACATAGGACATATAAAAATATCTGTGGTACTAATTTTAGGTTTTGATAGATTCAAATTTATACCCTTTATAAGTTAGGGTTTTTTACTAGTCCAAAAATAAGTCTCAAAAATTCGTTCTGGATAAAACTGTTATATTTGGAGCTTGTGAGATCCAAATTGAGTGATACCTATTGCATCAAAAGGAAGACATAACATAGTTTTTGTGGTAACGATTTTATAATCACACACACACACACACACACACACACACACACACACACATAATTAGACATTTTGAAGGCCATAATCTTTCACTCTCCTAACTCTCTCTCAAGACAAGTTGTTAGAAAAAATCACCATAACTCTCTCTCAGAACATCAGAATTGGGTAACACCTATGGAGTTGTAGAGAATAATTAGAAGGCTACTACATGGCAAAATTTTAGGTTCAAAGAGGCCGAAATTGTAGAGTTACCTCACTTGAAAGGTTGGCCATCAATATAATCTCAAAACTAGGGTTTTTAAAGGTATGTTAAGTTGAAACTTGCATAACTTTAATTGGAATATTTGTTTTGGGTGATTCAAAATATGTCATAGAGAGTAAATAGACACTAAGTCTAGTAAACACCATTGGGATCATATGTAAAAATGTGTAGTGAAAAATTCTACAACCATTAAACCTCTTGAAGGCTCATCCATAACTCAAGAATAACATGAGGATTTGAACTTTCTGATGACGAAGCTTACCAGTAGAGTAGATGGTGTTGAAAGTATAATGCTAAGAATGGGAAACACCATGAATATGGTAAACAAGGATTAATTTCCAAAGATCAAATGAGATATGCGTGATGGATTCCAAACATTAAAAAAGGGTATGCAAGATAAATTCCAAACATTCAAGAGGCATATATAATATGGATTCCAAACATTCAAGAGGGATATGCAAGATGGATTAAAAAAAATTCAAAGGGGATACACAATTTGAATTCCAAACATTGAATTACTAGTTGAAGGATTTAACCAACCTACTTAACCAAAACACAACTCCTCAAGAGGAGTATAAGGAGAATAAAATGGTGGATTCCAAGTCATCCTTAGATAAAATTCTATAATAATTGTTGGGTAAAATATGCACTATATAATTCAACACTTAATTTGTTGAACCCGGGGAGGGAGCTTATGAGATGCAATCACTATATGTGCAGAATTGAAGGCTTGAACTAACCTAAGCTAACTAAATATGCATATGCGTTAACATGCAACTAGATGAGTTTAATCTACATGCATGGCTATCATGAGTTGAATGCAAGAATTTAATCTATCTATGAAAACAAAAAATTAACTAAGAACTTGAAAAGTAACTACAAACTCAAATCTAATCTAATCTTATATTAATCTATTTTATAAAGGCATGAAACATATTAATAAGTTTAATGTTATGCTAATCTGTTCTATGACATGAAATTGCAACAACTAATCTAGGAAAGTGGTCACTTGGTCCGAAAGCAATCTAATGTAATGAAAGTAAATTTAACTATTCAGAATAGGCAACAAATCAACTAAACTATTTCATGAATGCATGAACTATATGCTTATGCAGGGATGAGAATTAACCATACGATTAACTATGAAAGCAAATACTGAAATTAATTACGAAAGAAAATATGAAATTAATTACTATAAAACATGAAATTATGCTATAAATGAAAAGAGCAACTAATCTATCTCTCCTATGAGATAAACTACTCTATATTTTCAAAAGAGCAAACTAACTAACTATCCTACTCTCATTATCGAACTTATGCAATTGTATAAACCAAATTGAAACACTAATCTAAGGACCAAGTGTAAACAAATATGGAATCATAAACTAATGTAAGCAAATACTATCTAATGTAAGCAAACTAGTTTAACAAATCCAATTTAATCAACAACTAATCTATGGATTTAGAAAGTAAACTAAGCTATGAGAACTTTCAAAATGAAACTAATGCATCTAATATGAACAATCTAAACCAATCCATATTCCCTAATGCTTAGAATCTATCATGTAAAGTTTATTAAATTCATACAAGCATACAACTAAATTAAAGATAAAGATAAAAATAAAGGAGACTAAACTAAGCTCAAAATAAAATAAATTAGACTAATGCAAATAAATATAATTCACACTAAAAATAAAACTAAACTAAATTAAAAGAATTTCATAAACTAAACTAAAATGAAACTAAAAGAAATAGTGAAAATAAACTAAATTAATTAAAATAACCTAAAACAAATTTATCATGAAATAACCCTATGTCACTCAATAACACATTAAGCAATTTAATAACAAAATATAACTGAAAGAAATTCAAAATACAAAATAAATACAATACACATATTAAATACAAAAATATAATACAGTTATATAAATTCTCACTTGTATAAAATAAATTTAATTATAAAGAAACACTTTAAACCTATATTAAAAAATAATTATAAACCAATTCAAATTACTTTATTAACATGATACAAAATTAACATATAAAAGAAGAAAACATTTATACTCATTTATATTCTGAATTTTATCATAATTAAAACTGAAACAATAAATCTTATGCATTAATATAAAACTGAATATGAAATGTTGAAGATGGATTCGAATCTCCACTAACTACAAAACACAGTAAAATGATGGAAAATTAACCTATAACCTAGCTAATTATTTCTACACAAAACATAATATTAGAAATTCTGGAAATGAATGAAAATTTTGTAAAATTCTATCTAAATTCGAAGTAAAGGATGGAAGACACATTGGATGAAGGTACAAACAGAAGGCTGAAAAATAGTTTGCACAGAGGGACGTACAGAAGGCTGAAGAACAGTCCGCACAGAGGGACAAACAGAAGGCTGAAAAGACAGTTTGCACAGAGGGACGAATGGCCAGCCATGTGGGAAATTGCATAAAAACTCAGGAAAATTACAGTTTATCAACAACAAAAATCATCTACAGGAAAACTAAATATATGTACATAAAAACAAAATTACTTATCTGCAAAAAATGAAAATAAACTGCTAAATATGTACAAATGGAACCTCCGGTTGTTGAGGGGCCCTTCTCAGCAATCAAAGGTTAGTCTATGTCAATGAATCACTTCACAAAAGACTGAAACATGCATACACAGCTGAAAATATAGTTTTATTCAATTTAAGCAGAGTTTTTACAGAGTCTGGCGACTAGCTATCACCACTCTCACGAAGATGATGGAATATATATAAAGTTTACAGAGATGAGCAAGTCGACCCTTTAGTGGTTGACTTCTCTCTAAATTTAGCAAATCATAAAAAAAAATTAATTGATCAAACTCCACGCATAGGCATCTCCCTCCTTCAACACGAACGAGTGGGCTGATGGCGTGATGGTAAGCAACGACAGCAAGACAACAATGAGTTTCTAGAATGAAGGATGTTTCAATATTTCAGCGAGCTGGCTGTTTGCAGTTTGAAATTAAACAAAAGAGGCCATGAACGATTTTGGGAATGTTCCATCCTTGAATACGTGAGCAGTAAACAGTTCAACACATGGATGGTTGATGTGGTGGTGAGCGAAGGAGATTACAGGCTGGTGAATTGTCTAGAACACCCAGACGCGTGGATAATAGTTTGTTTGCAAGCTGTTTCATGTTTTAAATGCCCAGAATTAGTTCTCATCAGCGTGCAGTTTGTTTGATGAGCTGGATGGAGAAATGGACAGCAAGTTGATTGCGTTGTCTATTTATTTAGCTGTGAGCAAGTTGTATAGCCAGCTTAATGCATGGCTGAATTGTATTGGTTGGGTGCTAGGTTGTTTTCTGTATTGATTTTTGGGTGCTGGGTTCTTAAACTTTCCATTATTTCACTCCATCCTTCACGGCGTGCGTTTATATTATTCACAGCCTGCAAGTATTATTTACAGCCTGCATAAAAGATACGGTCTGTTAAAAAACATGAAATGGTTATGTCATAAGTAACATATTATAAAACTAAATGATATTACATTATAAAGTGCAGGTCATCTTATTTGAAAAATGGATTTTAGTTAAGGATTATACATATAATGGTTTAATATTAAATGTCAAACCAAAGCATGTTTGAAAAAGCCACGTAACATGTTATTTCAATGGATGTCCCTTCTATAAAGTACATGAGTAATTAAAGTAATAAACCATTTTAATATTTAATTCTTTTCTCTTCCTTTTTAATATTTAATATTTTCATTTTCTTTTTACATTTAAATCAATGTTTTTTAAAATTTGATTTTAATATGTTGATTTTTCAATTATCTATTTGTTTGATAATTGAATATGTATTGATTTGCATATGCAGGATCAATATGACCGGCGGAAAATAGAAGGAGAGGATAAAACAAACCAAGAACCTAATAAGAAACGTGCCATTAAACCTACTACGGAACTTAGGACCGGAGGAAGAGGCTGAATGGAGTGCCAAAATGCACACTAAATGCAATAATACATCCAAAATGACGAATTAAGCTTCATTTACATTTACAAGTTATAATTGATGAAAACATAGTAAAATATAGACAAATTAAAGATAAATGGATTAGATTTTGGTAAACAGGCCAGGAAATTGATGTAAATAAAGCCATTATAAAAGACAATTTCGAGGCCCAAAATATCCCCAGACCAAAGGTATGGCACGTCCTCGTGTCATGAATGAATAGGAAGTGGTCTTTCAAAAAGCTCTGCTTGATCATTCATAGTTTATAAGAAATCGTTCAGCAAAATGAAGCCATATTTATTACTACATGAAAACTAGAACTTAGGAAAAAAATTTATTGTATGAGATGACCAAAACAACTTCGTATTATTTAAGATTTCTTAATACATACAATTTTGCTACTAGTAATAATTCATGCTTATGAAGACCATATAAATCGAGACTCCCTCCCTGAGACTGAAGGTATGGCATGTCCTAATGCCATAAATGAATTAAGACTAGGATAAAATGGAAAACATGAAGATATATATAGTCGGTAAACCCTATAGGAAACTAGTCATCCCTACTACTTCTTAAAGGTTTATCGTTATTCAAGTAATTATGGACAAAGTGCGCATTTCAAGTTCATTAAACTCCTAAGTTTATGGGTCCCACATCTAGGATAGTTAAATCCTAGGTATGGTATGAATTTAGAAAACATGGTATTAAGTGCAACTTACAAACATTCTCAAATGGAATATTGATGGAGTTCATTTTCTTTAGATCAACCATGCATACCGTCTTCCAGTAGACCCACAACAACCTTTATTATTGTAGAGTCATTTTCATATTTTTTTAGATTCTTTTTCTCTCTTTCTTTTCTTTTAACAAAATGTCCTCCCCAGGAAGATTCCTCTCTTTCAGTCGGGCCTGTTTAGTACCCCGTCGGGTTTACCTGGTCATACCACAGGCTGGTACCCACTGCCAGCGCTTGTTCAGTACCCTGACGGGTTAACCTCTTAAACCCATTTTCTATCAAAGGCTCTTGTCCCAATGTTTCCAGTCCCTATAGATATTAGACAAATGATTTTTCCTATGAAGGAGTGGTGGGGGAGCAACTCTGAAAACCATGCTACAGGGTGGGATGGTATATGGATTGGAGGACAACTAGTCTTCTCTTTTTTGTTATCATGGAAAAATAAAGGCTGCAAGATGAATCTACTGAATCGAAGATACACACAATTGATGGATATAGTGTAAAGTGGATGAAGCCATAAGATAATGAATGAAAGGTGTCTCTAGTCCCAAAATTTGTCTCTTTCATATAGAATTAAAGTAGTGTTCCCCACAAACTAGGAATTTCATTCACCCTTATGCTACCCTGTAGTAAAGATGCTTAAATAACATGCCCTGATAAAGAAGCTAGGATGTACAAGTGACCTCTAGGTTTTAGATGGACCTTAATTTATGACAAATCCCCATGAGGTTTAAAGTTGGTCTTGAGTAACTGGTATAGTAAGAAATATGCATGTATGCAAATGAATAATGATATAAGATTGTTTTGGTTTAGTCATTAACATGATCTTCTTATTAGTTCTTTTATTTGAAAAAGAAAACAGAAAACGAAGTTGCATTATCACCTAAACTAAGAATGCAACATTTTATTTATATACATATTTCCATACCTTAAGAAGAAAGAAAACATGTTTATTCAAGTATATGAACTTTTCCAATGAAACCAAGTGCGAAGCAAAATAAGAATTGTACCTTTATCCACATATGAAAAGATTGTTGCAATGATTACCTGAATGTGGAAGTTCAACCGACTTACTTCTCTTTGCATCAATAGGTGTCGAATGAAGGAATTATATTGCGGTTGAGTTACCTCCTGAAACCATGTTTTGATGTAGTCTTGGTACTCACCTTCCTTTGCTATGTCATACAGATCCTCTTCTTCTAGTTGAGCAATTGTTTGAGCATATGATGGATCTGTTAGCTTACATGTAAATAACTCTTTAATTTTTGGTTTCTCTCCTTCGAATTTAATCCCCAATGTATTAGATTCTTTTGCGGTCTCGCAGAGAACATCTTTTTGTAGCTCTTGGGATTTGGGTTGGTCTATTATTTTGGGAGAGGTTGATCAACCCTCAACTGCCATCAAGATGGTTTTTACTTGGTGGGAATTATTTCCAACTGCTGCTAGGATTTGAGAGAGTTATCTCATACTAATGAGCACCTTTGAGTCCATGTTGTTGGTTGGTAGGTCCTGCTTCACACAAGGATTAGTCCCTGGGGTTCTTACAGTACCCAATTTTTTTTTGTGTTTTTTGAGAAACTATATACTAATAAAAAAACAACACACTAAAACACCTACATGAAATTAACTTGCGGAAAGTAAACACATTTGTGTGAAAAAGAAACAACAAGGCTTTGGGGAAACCCACTAAAGTGGATGCGTCAGGCTATCACACTATGGAAATTCCATAGTGAATTCATCTTTTCATCTTATTGTTTCCCCTCCCCCTTGCTGTGTAATGTAAAGGAAACCTACCTACTCCTATCTACCTAGACTCCAATCCCTTTAGCACCTCCCCGACAATGGCACCAAAATGTTGGGTAAAATATGCACTATCTAATTCAACACTTAATTTGTCAAGCCGAGGAGGGATCTTATGAGATGCAATCACTATATGTGCAGAATTGAAGGCTTGAACTAACCTAAGCTAACTAAATATGTAGATGCATTAACATGCAACTATATGATTTTAATCTACATGCATGGCTATCATGAGTTGAATGCAAGAATTTAATCTATCTATGAAAACAAGAAATTAACTAAGAGCTTGAAAAGTAACTACAAATTCAAATCTAATCTAATATTATATTAATCTATTCTATAAAGGCAGGAAACGGATTAATAAGTCTAATGTTATGTTAATCTATTATATGAAATGAAATTGCAACAAATAATCTAGGAAAGTGGTCACTTGGTCTGAAAGAAATCTAATGTAATGAAAGTAAATTTAACTATTCAGAACAAGAAACAAATCAACTAAACTATTTCATGAATGCATGAACTATATGCTTATGCAGGGATGAGAATTAACCATATGCTTAGCTATGAAAGCAAATACTAAAATTAATTACGAAAGAAAATATGAAATTAATTACTATAAAACAAGAAATTATGCTATAAGTGAAAATAGCAACTAATCTATCTATCCTATGAGCAAAACTACTCTATATATTCAAAAGAGAAAACTAACTAACTATCCTACTGTGGTTATTGAACTTATGCAATTGTATAAAGCAAATTGAAACACTAATCTAAGGACCAAGTGTAAACAAATACTTTGCAAGGAATCATAAAATAATGTAAGCAAACTAGGTTAACAAATCCAATTTAGTCAACAACTAATCTATGGATTTAGAAAGTAAACTAAGCTATGAGAACTTTCAAAATGAAACTAATGCATCTAATATGAACAATCTAAACCAATCCCTATTCCCTAATGCTTAGAATCTATCATGCAAAGTTTATTAAATTCATAGAAGCATAAAACTAAATTAAAGTTAAAGATAAAAATAAAGGAGACTAAACTAAGCTCAAAATAAAATAAATTAGACTAATGCAAATAAATAGAATTCACACTAAAAATAAAACTAAACTAAACTAAAATGAAACTAAATTAAATAGTGAAAATACACTAAATTAATTAAAATAACCTAAAACAAATTTATCATGAAATAACCCTATGTCACTCAACAACACATTAAGCAATTTAATAACAAAATATAACTAAAAGAAATTCAAAATACAAAATAAATACAATACACATATTAAATACAAAAATATAATACACTTATATAAATTCTCACTTGTATAAAATAAATTTAATTATAAAGAAACACTTTAACCTATATTAAAAAATAATTATAAACCAATTCAAATTACTTTATTAACATGATACAAAATTAACATATAAAAGAAGAAAACATTTATACTCATTTATATTCTGAATTTTATCATAATTAAAACTGAAACAATAAATCTTATGCATTAATATAAAACTGAATATGAAATGCTGAAGATGGATTCGAATCTCCACTAACTACAAAACACAGTAAAATGATGAAAAATTAACCTATACCCTAGCTAATTATTTCTACACAAAATGTAATATTACAAATTCTGGATATGAATGAAAATTCTGTAAAATTCTATCTAAATTCGAAGTAAATGCTGGAAGATAGACTGGATGAAGGTGCGAATAGAAGGATGAAAAATATTCTGCACAGAGGGACGATTAGAAGGCTGAAGAATAGTCTACACAGAGGGACGAATAGAAGGCTGAAAAGATAGTCTGCATAGAGGGACGAATGGTCGACCGTGTGGGAAATTGCATAAGAACTCAGGAAAATTACAGTTTATCAACAACAAAAATCATCTACAGGAAAACTAAATATATGTACATAAAAACAAAATTTCTTATCTGCAAAAAATGAAAAGAAACTGTTGAATATGTACAAATGGAACCTCTGGTTGTTGAGGGACCCTTCTTAGCAATAAGAGGTTAGTCTACGTCAATGAATCACTTCATAGAAGACTGAAACATGCATACACAGCTTAAAATAGAGTTTTATTCAATTTAAACAAAGTTTTTACAGAGTCTAATCGTCGGCGACTAGCTACCATCGCTCTCAGGAAGAGGCTGGAATATATATAGAGTTTACAGAGATGAGCAAGTCGACCCTTTAGTGGTCAATTGCTCTCTAAATTTAGCAAATCATAAAAGACATTTAATTGATCAAACTCCATGCATAAGAATCTCCATCCTTCAATGCGAACGCATGGGCTGATGACGTGATGGTAAGCAATGACATTGATACAACAATGAGTTTCTAGAACACAGGCTGTTTCAATATTTTAGTGAGCTGGCTGTTTGCAATTTGGAATTAAACAGAAGAGGCCACAAACGATTCTGGGAACGTTCCATCCTTGAATGCATGAACAGTAAACAGTGTTGGAGCAGGGTCCCGCAGCTACAGAAGAAGCTGCTAAGTTTTGGCGGAAAGATATAGTTTTGGCCGAAAGAAGACAAGGCAGAGCTACAACGCTGTAGCACGTTTCCAGCTGGAGAGCAGAGCCGGAAACCGTGACTTTTTGGGATGCGAAAGTCAAAGAAGAGCAACGGTACCTGAGCAACCAAGAAGGGAGAGCTCACCCACTGCATTGAAGGTAGCGGCGGAAGACAGGAGGGCTCAGTGACCCTCATAAATAAGAAGGAGCAACGAGGCTCAAGCATTGAAGGCGAAGGACAGAAAGAGAAGCGGTGCATAGTACCCATGGTCAGTGCCGGGAAGCATGGAAGACTGCAGAGAGCTGTGGTGTGACGGGAAGTGGCTACCTCAAGGACAGAGAGGACCGACTGTCACTAATTAGGGTTTGGGTTACTGTTGGGACAGGCCCACAGTGTTGTAATGGCGAGACCTTCGGGCTGCCTATAAAATCTTGTATTTTGTATTGTAAAGGGTTGGTTGGTTCATAGGATGAGTCGTTAGTTGGTCAGTTGATTATTTTTGAAGTAGACTCAGGAGTCAGTCAGACAGACTGTGTTGTAACGATCCAGACACCTAGCTTGTCTGTGAGTCATTTGAGTCTGTATGTAACCATCCATAGAGAGAACAGAGAGGGAAGGATATATTGAAAGAAAGACAAATAGAGATAGAAATAGGCCAGAGATCCAGAAGAGATCTCGCGCTGCATATGCGGTGCAACAGACTGTGCTAACTTCCCTCAAGATATATAATAGAAGCACAGTTTGGTGGACGTAGCTCCCATCCTGGGGGTGAACCACGTTAAATTTGCGTGTTATGTGTTGCATGAATGTGATTGTACTTGCTTATTGTTACTGGTTATTATGCATATAATGTTAGTTGCAGTAAGTGAATGTATGTATTGTTTAGGCCACGGTAATGCAGGAAGATAGAGATAAGTTGAAGTATTTTAGTAATCTGCTTAAAGACTCCTTTACGTCTGTTTCTAATGACCATTTAATCACAATATAACTTCTGGGAAGTAGAGTTTCGCACATCGACACAGTCAACGCTAAGAGTGCAAAGTCGTAGTGGTAGGATATCGCAGAGAGGCGATATCGTACCGGCAGAGGAGCTGCGGTGCGCGATACTGCGAGCTGAGGGCTTAGCGTTGAGGAGAGGTTGGGTGTCCCGTGGTGCGATAAGGATGGAAATATTGTGAGTAAGTGGAAGTTGTGCGATGTGGGAAGAAACCGTGCGACTTGCGCGTGGGTAAGAATCGCACGGCTAAAAGTGCTGCGAGTAGAAGGGGACGTGCGATGCGCCGATATAGTTGATCTTGTGACTCGCAGGAGTAAGAGAAAAGAAGTAGGATGCGCAGAATCTGGTCCAAGACACTTTAGTCTTGGCCAACCCATTAGATTCACTTCGGGTGAGACTTCAGATCGCTTCGCGATCTGTCGCCGAAAGGGCCAGTGAGTTAGGGGTGTTGTTGATTGATTATAGTAAACCCGGGTCTGCCCATGCAATCAACAAATGGTTCCATTGCCGGTTTGAACGACTGGGAGTCAATGTTCTGTTGGAATCCTATGATAGAAGAGTTCCACCAGTGGCTGGATTCAGACTTACGGGAGTTTTCCAAGAAAGAAAACCGAAGTCCTAAACTGAGCACAGAGGCCTGGTTAGTAAAGCATATCGCTTCAGACATACACGCTATATTTTTTACAACCTATGGAAACGAGCTTTTCGACTGGTTATCCAAGTTGACAGATAGGAACACATTCAAGAAGAAAAGAAACATTGTCTGGACACTGGAGCTGATTCAGACCGTGCAGAACCTTGACAATCCGATTACGAGAGCAGTGGACTTCTGGCTTACCAGTGTGCTAGAACGATACGTTACAGAATTTGCAGTTGACCAGAGAAAGAGCTTCAGCGCAGCCGAACGATACTTCTTGAGAGGATATCGCGGTAAGTACCTAAGATCTCTAAACTTGTCCCTTAAGATGCTGCTATATGAAAAAAGAACAATGGATCTAGTCTCAGATGAATAAGTAAAGCTAGTAATGTCACAAGAGTTTGAAAGTGATTTTGATGACATTGGCCGAACACGTAGTGGAAAGAAGTATAAAGTAGATTTTAGCTCTCCTGTATTTGAAAACAGTTCAGACAGTATTAGACAACAAAGCCCTAGCACCACAGAAGAACTAGAGGGGGGTATCCCTTACCACCCCTATACTCCACAGAAGCAGACAAGGACTCAGAATAACCCCGTAGGTACTCCATATAGTAGCTCACAGTCAGTACCTACTCCCGCTACAGCACCTTCACCTACCCCATTGAGTGGTAGTACCCCAGTCAGTCAGAACCCACCACAGAGAAATAGAATGGGAGACGACATGAAGTTACCTATTTTTAAAGGTACAGGAGCAGAAGACCCGGAACAACATTGGTTCCTATGCGAAGCTATGTGGACCATTAAAACAATCAACGATGATAACCTTAAACTTGTACAGTTGGTTACCACACTCAGAGACAGAGCCTTGACATGGTACATAAAGTATACTACATTACCCAAGACGCTCGCCCAGGTCAAGAACGCCATGATCAAAGAGTTTAAGAAACCTAAGTCTGAGTCTCAGTGCATTACGGAGCTTAAGGATATTAAACAGCTACCATCAGAGTCAGTATGGGACTTTGACCAGAAATTCAAAGCTCTTATAGACCAAGTAAGTTTTGAGTTTGCGCCGGAGCAGCATAAGGAATGGTTTATTGCAGCGCTGCTCCCTCATATCAGAATGCCACTAATGCAGCAGAAAATCACTACTCAAGACGAAGCGCTGGAGATGGCAATGAAACTAGAGGCTTCACCTTTAGCAAAAACCAGTACAGGCATGACAACTCTACAGACCCAATTGGCCAACCTCACGTTACAGATACATGAACTTAAAAAAGGGAAAGAGGTTATGCAAGACATATGGTGCATAAAGTGCAGAGCATAGGGCCACAGTAAAGACAACTGTCCAGTATTTGCAGAATACTTAGCATCAGGGGCTCCTAACCCCTTACCACGAACACAAGGGCCATGGTGTGAAATATGTAGAACACAAGGACATCCGCCTCAGCAATGCCCCTTGCTCCATAAGTATGTACAGACACCTAAAAACCTATATTGCATCTTCTGTAAATCCGTTGGGCATGATCAACAGGACTGCCGAGCTTATGATCTCATGTCAGAGACGAAACATGATGTGTACAGAGTCCAAGCAGACACACAGGGTCCAGCAACAGGACCACAGCCGGATCAGGCTTACGGAGGCCATGCAGGAGGATTTAGAGGACGAGGCCGTGGAGGAGGCTTCGCACGCGGAGAAGGATTTGGCCGAGGAGGAGGTTTTGGCCAAGTTCGTGGACCAGTCACTTGTTATAATTGTGGAATTGTAGGACACTATGCGAGGGACTGCCAGAACGCCACTACTACTTGTAACTACTGCAAATATTATGATCATACTATAGAAGAGTGTCCCATCTTGATAGCTAAGATCAGAGACCCTAAACCAGCCGCACACCAGAACATCCAACTTATCATTGCTGAGCAGGCAGAACCAGAACCAAGAGTCAACATTGTGACTCGGAGCGGTGCTTCCACCAGTGGCACATCGCTGGAGACCGGAAAGAACACAAGTCAGGGGTGGGTGCGCAGAGCTCCTAGTAAAGCAACAGCACTCGACCTACAGAAGAATAAAGAGACCTTTCATGAAGCTAAGGCTTCCTTTGATGAACTTACACCATCAGGACCGCAGGTACCGCCGTCTAGGGGCGTACCACAGCAAGTACCTTGTAGCGATAGCCCTGAGCAGGCACAACAGGCTACCACATCGGGAAGATGTGACGAGGATGAATAGACAGGAAGTGTACAAGCCTTCCTGCACAGCTGCTTGAAACTCTTGAGAAATGATAAAGCTGTTGGTGAGCTACAGCGTATGATAGATCAGTGTCAGCAACCCTCTCTCTTGGGAAGTGCACACCGCGCTGTCCATAATATTACAAGACATACAAGGACAGGAAGAGAGATGAAATTCAAAGCCCAGATCGGTGAGTTTGAAATGGATGAGGTTGTCTTAGACCTAGGATCAGAGGTGAATGTTCTAACTAAGCAGACATGGGAACAGATGGGTAGTCCTCAATTATCCCTATCACCTATCCACCTGAGATTAGCTAATCAGCAGCGAGTATCACCATTGGGTCGACTACCGCAGGTGCCAGTTGATATTGATGGAGTTCATACTTTTGTGGACTTTGAGGTTATAGAAATCATTGGTGACAGTCGACCATATCCAGCACTATTAAGTATTGATTGGGCAATTGGCAGCAAAGCTGTCATTGACCTAAAGAAAAGACAAATGACCTTTGAGGATGCGCAGATCCGGGTCATCGCACCGCTGGATCCTTACCAAGGTCCTAGATACATTGAACCTATCCGAGCCTAGGAAGAGGCACATAACATGGAGAGTCTCTACCAGATGACAGCAAACCAAAATGACTATATCAATCCAACTACAGAAGGGAACATTAGTTGGCGATGCGAAAGCTCATGCACATCGGATTCAGATGTTGGTCTAGAAAACTGGCAGAACAGACTTTACGAAGTCTCAGCGCGCAGATGTGCGTTTATCAGTAAATCACTGCGATGGATTGGCGCAGAGGTCACTGAGACTCCATCATATCATGGTCTGACAGATATCCAAGATTTTCTTGAACAATTTGAGCAACAAATTCCTCCTGAGCAGAGGATCGCAGCTATGGACCTTGCAGTTCGAGCCACACCTGCAAGATGGTGGTATGCGCATAAAGAGAATATCGAATCCTAGGATAATATAAAAAGACTAATGGCGATCAGATTTTCTGACGACAGAGGGTATGTTCAGCACAAGTACACAGGAGAAACTGACCCCATGGTACACATTCAGACATGTGAACAGAACTGGTCGAACATTCCAGAGGATGAATGGGTTCACAGATTCATCCACACATTGGACACAATTCCAAGGAATTGGTATACAGAGACCGAGCTACGCAAGGGAACAACCACATGGACACTTATGACAGACAGCTTCCTACTCACCTTTGCATTTGAGTCAGAACATCCAAGTGTTGCTCAGGCCCTAGACATAATCAAGACAAATATTTTTGAGGATCGCACCATCTCAGTACCAGTCCAACCTGAGTGGACTATCCAGCTAGAAGAGGCGTTGGAATGCTATAATTTTACATCAGAATCAGAGGAGGCGGATGAGGATCCTCGCAATACCAACATTCCAGAATCAGAAGGCACTCGCTAAGTGGAGGGACCATAGCTAGAGATTCCAACGATCACCGAGCCCATCAACATTAAAAAGATCAATATTGGCACAGACGAAGAACCTAAGTTTGCCTCTATTGGAGACTACTGGAATGATGAAACAGTCGGACAGATTGCAGATCTGCTACATGACTATCAGGACCTATTTCCCACCAAGTTCACAGAGATGAAAGGAATAGTTGGAGACCTGGGAGTCATGAGGATACCATTAAAGGAGGATGCTAGACCAGTTAAGCAGCGCCCATACAGATTGAATCCGCGCTACAAAGAAAAATTAAAGGAAGAAATTGATAAAATGCTAACAGCAGGCATCATTGAGCCAGTAGAGGAAAGTGAATGGGTTAGCCCTATGGTAGTGCAAGAGAAGAAAACAAAAGGGGACATTAGGATCTGTGTTGATATGTGAAAACTCAACGATGCATCACTTCATGATCCATTTCCAACACTGTTCACTGATGAAGTATTAGACAACGTGGGAGGATAGGAGGTTTACTCCTTCACCGATGGGTTTTCAGGCTACCACCAGATCAGAATACATCCAGAAGATCGATCCAAGACCACCTTTGCAACAGAATGGGGCTC
>LPNX011039235.1:161293-264139 GCA_001517045.1 Pseudotsuga menziesii
ATATTTCCGGACTGGACTAAGCCTTTCCATGTACATGTGGATGCATCTGGCATCGCATTAGGAGTCGTATTGACCCAGCCAGGAGAAGGGGATCTTGACCATCCCATCGCATATTCCAGCAGAAAGCTATCCACAGCGGAAAAGAACTACACCACAACAGAAAGGGAGGGCTTAGCTATGGTATATGCGCTGCAGAAGTTCAGGCACTATCTATTGGGTGCCTCGTTTAAAATGTTTACTGACCATTCCGCATTGAAGTACCTAGTCAATAAACCAGTGTTAGGGGGGAGAATCTGCAGATGGTTACTCCTCTTCGAGGAGTATGACTTTGAAATCATTGTGAAACCAGGAAGACTGAATGCAGGACCGGATCATCTGTCGCGGTTAGACTCAGGAGAAGAGCCCAGTAACCTAGAAGACAATCTGCCAGATGCGCCGTTGTTTTCCATACAGATTGCAGATGAGTACTATGCCGACATTATTCAATTCCTCACCACAGGAGTAGCACCTGACGAGTTTACTAAGCAGCAAAAGAAGCAGTTGGTTGTCAAGGCAGCAGACTTCACCCTCATCGCAGGACACCTATACAAGTTAGGTCCAGATGAAGTTCTGTGCAGATGCGTGATGCCGTATGAGAAAGACACTATTATCAAAGAGGCTCATTCAGGAACCGCAGGAGGACATTTCGCAGGAAAACCGACTGTGCAGAAAATCTTAGAGGCAGGCTTGTGGTGGCCTACACTGCATAAAGACACTAAGGACTTTTGCAGATGCTGCGATATCTGCCAAAGGGTAGGAAAACCCTCGCGACGCGATGAAATGCCGCTGCGACCGCAGGTCACGCTGCGCGCATTCGACAAATGGGCTATAGATTTCGTGGGTCCTATCAACCCACCAGGAAAGCGCACTGGTGCGAGATACATTGTCACTGGAATAGAATACCTCACCAGATGGGCAGAGGCCAAGGCAGTAAGAAATTGTGATGCTGCTACAGCTGCGCAGTTCCTTTTTGAAAACATCATCAGCAGGTTTGGATGCCTAGTAATTTTGATGAGTGATCAAGGCACACATTTCTTGAATAGTACTATTGAGGCATTAACAGAAGAATTCCAGATCCAGCACCATAAGAGCACTCCCTACCACCCGCAGGCTAATGGTACAGTGGAGGCCTTCAATAAGATTTTAGAAAATGCTCTCACTAAGATCTGTAATAGCTAGAGGAATGATTGGGACCTTAGAGTTAACGCTGTCTTATGGGCATATAGAACCACATGCAAGAAACTTACGGGACACACACCTTTCAGCTTAGTATATGGACAGGAGGCTGTTATGCCTATGGAGTATATTCTTCCCAGCTTAAGAATCGCTCAGATTACCGAGATGACTGATACAAACACAGTCGAAGCAAGGCTAGCACAACTGCTTTCCTTAGAAGAAGACAGGTTCATCGCCGGATTCCATCAGAGAGTGCAGAAGGCCCGAGAAAAAGCTTGGCATGACAGACACATTAAGAATAAGACTTTCCAGACTGGAGACTTGGTGCTTCTTTATGACAGCAAATTCATCAAGTTCCCAGGGAATTTTAAGACACATTGGCTAGGGCCATATCAGATACAACAAGTCACAGAGGGAGGTGCCGTTCAGCTCAGCCAACTGAACGGGGAGCTTTTGCCCACATGGATCAATGGCAGTAGGCTGAAACTCTATAGTGATAGCCACCTCGCCTCTCAGCCCTAGCTTAAACCAGCCGCAATGGTGCAGATGTCCAGTGTAGTTGAAAGGAGGCATCGCACCGGGAATGAGTCTACACCAAAAAAAATAAATAAATTATTTTAACACTGTTTGTTCGCGTAGGTGATGCGGAGTTGCATCGTAGCAGTAAGACATTTCCCCCTGCCACGCAACAGACGGTGGGCTAGTCAAGTCACTATCTGACAGGTAGTTAATGAAGAAATGACCGGTATCCCCTACCGTAGATTTGGCAACAGTATAATAAATTTTTCCAAATTTGCTAAATCTCTGACGAGACCGGCACCCGTACACATGCTTCGAGGAAAATTTGATCAGATTTTAGCATTTATTGAGGATTGAAGGACGGGTGTGGTCTTATCCATGCAATTAATATGACCGACACACCCAGTCTAGACGACCGTTATGTCCGGGATTGCCGTATTTGACATAAAAGCAAAAAGTATTCAATTGGGACGGTTATGCTTGCAGAAAAACCGAGCGCTGGAGAGTAAGTGTTAAGCATTCCCTATGTCGAGCTAAGTTGTTACAGAGTGCTGTGATTCTCAGAATTTGCAACCATTGCACGTCCGCCATTTTATGCTAAGTGGGTCCTATCTGAGGACGAGCCGCTGGAAAACATTTTGAGAAGATTTCAGCGTCACGGCCTTGCAGGAGCTATGGCGTCGCCATCTACAGCTAACCCGCCGAGCTCGTCTCGAACCAGAGAACCACCAAAGACGAGAAGCCATTCCCAGCTCATGGAGGAATCCGGTTCCAAGAGGGAAGATTAAGTCCGTAGTTCAATGGACTACCTCATACCATGAGTTGAAGGCGCTCCAGACATCAAACTTTCCAAGAGCGGTAAGCTTCCTGTGCCCATACCGCCAATAGATTCTCGAGTAAAGGAAAATGGCAATTTAGTAGGATATGCTGCTGTTGTCAAATTTATTGATTACAACCTGGTGGACGGTAAGACATACCCTCACTTCAAGCCAGATTCGTATCTTGTGCTCGAGAAGAACCCAAGGACAGGTAGAGAAGAATTCGTCCCCCTGCCGCATGTCCAGATTCTTGAGCGGTCAGGTCTGCTCAATGTGTTGAGACTACCCCATTTTGGGCGTAGCGCAGAGGTTCATGCTGTGGTGTGTGTCCTCCTCTCGTGTGTACATGGAGGCTATCTCTGGCTAGGTCACAAAATCGACCTCAATGTCGACTTGATACACCATGTTACTGGCCTGTTTAAGACTGGTAAAGCTCCCGAAATACAGATAACAGGAAAGACCAAGGACTCCAAACTGCCACCAGCATTAGTTAAAAAGTATCAGCTACAACGAGGAGGCAGGGCTTACGATATCACGAGTTTATAGAATGAGACACTCAGATTTAAAGCCAGTCTGCTTGCAGGCAGACTGCTTACCAAGGTCCGACCAAAGGAAGTTACAGGATCGGTGATCAATCTGGCCATACAAGTTACCAAAGGAGAGCAGTTCAATTGGTCATTATTTTTATTAAACATGTTTCAGGAAGATTGTTTGGCAGCCCAAGATCAAGCCAAAAATCCTTTCCACTTCTCGTGGCTGCTCATACTGTGTGCATTCGTCGCATGGAAGGAACCGCCCAACAGCCAGTTTCCACAGATCCCAGGAGGAACGCCCAGGGGTGTGCGCTATGCCAGTTTATGGGACACCAGCAGTCAAGCAAGGAAACAGGTTAACGCAATAGTATTTTATGAATATTATTTGATGTTACAGAACCTTATCCAACAATCACCAAGGATCGGTACAGAGACTGTGGACGCATATGATAACCGGCTTAATTTTATGGCGGACAGCCATAGAATCTACCTAAGGCCTAAAAGGACTAAAAGGGACGATTGGGCTCCCGGCTGGTTCAGAATGACAATGCAGGACGTCGAGAATGTCATCAAGGGTTTTGATGACCAATGGAGAAATGAATACGAAGATACCACGCCACTGCCAATGGAGACCGACCAGACAGGCCCACCAGAAAAAGGCAAAGACAAACTAGACACCCAGGCACACCAAACAACAGAAGTGCCACCACAAGGCAAGAAGAAAAGAGATGTGCCGGAAGAATCAGCAACAACGCCCACTACAAGGGATGGAAGCCAGGAGACCACAACGACACAGGGGAGGAAGAAATAGAAAACTTCAAAACCGGTTCTGAAGATGGCACTAACAGAATATGATTACGAACTCATCGCAACAAGGACATGTGATACACTCAAGGATTCATTTGATGAGGTGAAGAAATCATAGGAAAATATTCAGAGCGCCGTAGAAAAGCAGCTCATAGACATACGAACAATTACAGAGAAGGCTGCCACGATACATGCTCCACCAGTAAAGGTTCCCACTAGAGAAACTTCAGCATCGCCGGTACCCCGCGAGGAAAGCTTAGCAAAATATCGCCTCAACATTGTGTTGATCCCACCGGGCAGTATCAGACTCTTGGCGACAACGGTGGACCCACCAGTCCAGTTTAAGAAACCCCTTGAGGTTAACCTCGCAGAGGTTCACATTGATCAGTTGCACAGAATCCAACAGCAGCTAAGCGCAGAGCTCAGGAGTAGAGAGCTTGCGACTTACCAGCAGAATGCACAGCTAAAGAAAAAGAACGTAGCACTCGCCACCAGCTATCAGAAAAAGGTAGACGAGTTAAAAACATATCAGAACAAGGATCAGGAACTCTCCCAGGTACTACAAAATATTGCACTAGAACTCCCTAACTGTAACATCGAGTTCACACTGCCTACCCTGGAGAAGCTACAAAGAGTTGCAGAAAGAGCAAAGGTTCTCGAAGAAACTGTAGCTAAGATGGATGAGAAAGTAGCCAGGATAAAGGCAAACCACAAGATGCAGCTTGCCGAGCTTGAGGCACGTCTACGAGACACCTCCCTAGCAGACCAAAAAGCACGAGTGGAAGCCTTTCGACTCACCTCTGCGCAAATACAATCATGCATTGACGAAGCCCAGGTACTACTAATAAATGCGATGAACACATGGGCCGAGTTAGATGAGCCACCACAGAAGGTCAAGATCCAGCAGAGTATACAGCAAGTAGAGAACACTGCAGTGGCCATGAAAGAAGAAATCAAGAGCCTAGTAGCTCTTCAGAAGATGAGGAAAACGAAGGAGATGAACCAATTACAGCAAGAGGTGCAGCAGTTAAGAACAAAGGAGCTGCACATCACTGACCTGCTTCAACCTTTTTAGGAGCAAATCACAGAATTAGTTGATGTGGTTGAGTAGAAGGTGAAGGAATTCACAACCGCCAGAGAGAAAATTGAAGGAACAGAGGACTCCAATATTGATCAAGCATTGCTTGATTCGGCGAAACAGCGCGCCGAGGAGATGAAGAATAAAGTCATGGGACTTCAAGGTAGGTTACAGCGCACTTCGCAGGAGGTAAAGAATAAGTTGCAGCAGGAGAAGCTTGTTGCAGGTGGCTCGAGGACGAGCCACAAGTAAGTGTTAGGGGACTGTTGGAGCAGGGTCCCGCAGCTACAGAAGAAGCTGCTAAGTTTTGGCGGAAAGATATAGTTTTGGCCGAAAGAAGACAAGGTAGAGCTACGACGCCGTAGCACGTTTCCAGCTAGAGAGCAGAGCCAGAAACCGTGACTTTTTGGGATGCGAAAGTCAAAGAAGAGCAACGATACCTGAGCGGCCGAGAAGGGAGAGCTCACCCACTGCATTGAAGGAAGTGGCGGAAGACAGGAGGGCTCAGTGACCCTCATAAAGAAGAAGGAGCAACGAGGCTCAAGCATTGAAGGCGAAGGACAGAAAGAGAAGCGGTGCATAGTACCCATGGTCAGTGCTGGGAAGCATGGAAGAATGTAGAGAGCTGTGGTGTGACGGGAAGCGGCTACCTCAAGGACAGAGAGGACCGACTGTCACTAATTAGGGTTTGGGTTACTATTGGGACAGGTCCACAGTGTTGTAATGGCGAGACCTTCGGGCCGCCTATAAAAGCTTGTATTTTGTATTGTAAAGGGTTGGTTGGTTCATAGGATGAGTCGTTAGTTGGTCAGTTGATTATTTTTGAAGTAGACTCAGGAGTCAGTCAGACAGACTGTGTTGTAACGATCCAGACACCTAGCTTGTCTGTGAGTCATTTGAGTCTGTATGTAACCATCCACAGAGAGAACAGAGAGGGAAGGATATATTGAAAGAAAGGCAATATAGAGATAGAAATAGGCCAGAGATCCAGAAGAGATCTCGCGCTGCATATGCGGTGCAACAGACTGTGCTAACTTCCCTCAAGATATATAATAGAAGCACAGTTTGGTGGACGTAGCTCCCATCCTGGGGGCGAACCACGTTAAATCTGCGTGTTATGTGTTGCATGAATGTGATTGTACTTGCTTATTGTTACTGGTTATTATGCATATAATGTTAGTTGCAGTAAGTGAATGTATGTATTGTTCAGCCCACGGTAATGCAGGAAGATAGAGATAAGTTGAAGTATTTTAGTAAGCTGCTTAAAGACTCCTTTACGTCTGTTTCTAATGACCATTTAATCACAATATAACTTCTGGGAAGTAGAGTTTCGCACATCGACACAGTCAACGCTAAGAGTGCAAAGTCGTAGTGGTAGGATATCGCAGAGAGGCGATATCGCACCGGCAGAGGAGCTGCGGTGCGCGATACTGCGAGCTGAGGGCTTAGCGTTGAGGAGAGGTTGGGTGTCCCGCGGTGTGCAGAGATGCGATAAGGATGGAAATATTGTGAGTAAGTGGAAGTTGTGCGACGTGGGAAGAAACCGTGCGACTTGTGCGTGGGTAAGAATCGCACGACTAAAAGTGCTGCGAGTAGAAGGGGACGTGCGATGCGCCGATATAGTTGATCTTGTGACTCACAGGAGTAAGAGAAAAGAAGTAGGATGCGCAGAACCTGGATCAAGACACTTGAGTCTTGGCCAACCCATTAGATTCACTTCGGGTGAGACTTCAGATCGCTTCGTGGTCTGTCGTCGAAAGGGCCAGTGAGTTAGGGGTGTTGTTGATTGATTATAGTAAACCCGGGTCTGCCCATGCAATCAACAAACAGTTCAGTACGTGGATGGTTGATGTGGTGGCGAGCGAAGGAGATTACAGGCTAGTGAATTGTCTAGAACACCTAGACGTGTGTATAACAGTTTGTTTGTAAGCTGTTTCATGTTTTAAAAGCCCGGAATTAGTTCTCAGCAGCACGCAATTTGTTTGACAAGCTGGATGGAGAAATGGACATCAAGATGGAAGTGCTGTCTGTTTATTTGGCTATGAGCAAGCTGGATGTGCTGTCTATTTATTTGGCTGTGAGCAAGATGGATAGTCAGCTTAATGCATGGCTGAATTGTATTGGTTGGGTGCTAGGTTGTTTTTTGTATTGATTGTTGGGTGCTGGGTTCTTAAACTTTCCATTATGTCATTCCATCCTTCACGATGTGTGTTTATATTATTCACGGCCTGCAAGTATTATTTACAGCCTGCATAAAAGATACGGTCCGTTAAAAAACATGAAATGGTTATATCATAAGTAACATATTATAAAACTAAATGATATTACATTATAAAGTGCAGGTCATCTTATTTGAAAAATGGATTTTAGTTAAGGATTATACATATAATGGTTTAATATTAAATTTCATACCAAAGCATGCTTGAAAAAGCCACGTAACATGTTATTTCAATGGATATCCTTTCTATAAAGTATATGAGTAATTAAAGTAATAAACCATTTTAATATTTAATTCTTTTCTCTTCCTTTTTAATATTTAATATTTTCATTTTCTTATTACATTTAAATCAATGTTTTTTAAAATTTGATTTTAATATGTTAATTTTTCAATTATCTATTTGTTTGATAATTGAATATGTATTGATTTGCATATGTAGGATCAATATGATAGTCGGGAAATAGAAGGCGAGGATAAAACAAACCAAGAACCTAATAAGAAACATGCCATTAAACCTAGTGCAAAACTTAGGACTGGAGGAAGAGGCTGAATGGAGTGCCAAAATGCGCACTAAATGCAATAATACATAAAAAATGATGAATTAAGCTTCTTTTACATTTATAAGTTATAATTGATGAAAACATAGTAAAAGATAGACAAATTAAAGATAAATGGATTAGATTTTGGTAAACAGGCCAGGAAATTGATGTAAATAAAGCCATTATAAAAGACAATTTTGAGGCCCAACAATAATTGAATAAAAAGTACCTCGAGTCCCATAAATATGATGGATCATTACTCCAAGATCCACATAATCGTGGGTTCAACTTGGGGCCAAGGAACTACTTTATTCCTAAGATTGGTATGAGAAAGTTTGATGTCAATGATCCATTAACAATGATATTCCATATAGAACAATTCTTCAGTCTACCCTAAGTACCAACTTCACAAAAGTTAACCTTTTCATCCTTATATTTAGAACCTGATCAATTTTTATGGTACCAATGGATCTGTGATTGTAAAAAGGATTTTTTTGTCTCTTGGTCTATATTTTGGAAGAATTTATAGAACATTATGGGGATATTAAGAGTAACACCTTCTTTATCCAATTGATAAATCTCAAGCAAAAAGGTATACTTACATAACACATTAAGAAGTTTCAAAAGTTGAGTCTTAGAGTGAAGAACATTCTAGAGGATAATTTATTGGATCTTTTTACGGGAACTCTAAAGGACATAATTCAACATGTGGTACATCTCTTTAAACCTAAATAATTGGAGAATTCTTTTAGTTTGGAAGGGAAAGTTGAAAGTAAAAATATGGATACCAGAAGGGCTACTACTAACACCTATAGAGAGGGTAGTGTTTCCTCCCCAAACCTTAATCATCCTACAAGGTTGATGCCTCAACAATTAGAGAAAAACATAGCAAAGGGACTACATTTCAATTGTGATAGCTAGTACAATAATGGGAATAAGTGTAATAAGAAAAAAATATTCTACATAGATTGTGAAGAGGAAGATGATCCCGAACTGGAATAGTCTCAATGGATAGATCTAGAAGGTGCTACTCTAACCATATCATTCCATGCATTGGATGGAATTATCACTCCTCAAACTCTCATGATAGAAGGATATATAAAAAATAAAAAGGTAACAACATTGATTGATTATGGTAATACCCATAACTTCATTAATTACAAATTAGCCAAACTTCTCAATTGCTTTGTATATCGAACACCATAATTGTAGATGGAGGTACCATAAACATTTTAGGGAAATTACATAGTATTTCTGGTACTATGGGGGAGTACTTATTGGACAGTCTAATGATTGTAATCCAAATGGGTGGAGTTGATGTTGTACTATGGATTCAATGCATAAAATCATTGAGAACAATGGCTCTTAATTTCAAGAACTTTTCATGATATTCTTTTCAAAAGGAAAGGAAATTGAACTTATAAGTATTCCCTGGAAACCCTCTAAAGTGTAAGCTCTAACAACATGAAAAAATTGCTAAAAAAGGGATGCTATGGAGTAGTTGCAAAATTGTGTTCACTAGATGTTCAAGCATCTATACCCCTTGTTCCAATGGATCTCCAACTAGTTAGTGACAATTATTCCAAGGTATTTGGAGAAATTCCTAAAGATATTCCTCCTACAAGAGATCATGACCATGCTATTCACTTGCAACCAGGAAGTGTACCACCTAACATTAGACCCTACAAGTACCCATTTGCACAAAAGAGTGAAATTGAAAATATGGTTCAAAAAATGTTAATGCATGCATCATTCAACCAAACCAAAGTGCTTTCTCTACATCAGTGGTGATGGTTTGTAAAAGGGAAGGCTCATGGCCTATGTGTCCAAACTATATAGAGATTAATAATATTACTATTAAACATAAGTCTCAAATTCCTATTATTGATGAATTACTAGATTAATTATAGGGATAATTTTTCTTTACAAAGTTGGATCTTTGTTTTGGATATCATCAAATTAGAATGAATAAAGAAGATATTCTGAAAAACATCCTTCATAAAACACAAAGGTCATTATGAACCTTCGGTGATGCCATTTGACCTTACCAATGCACTGTCTACCTTTCAAAGCTTGATGAACTCTATTTTTAAACCCTTCATCAGAAAATCTATGTTGGTATTTTTTGATGATATACTAATCTATAGAAAATATTGGTAAGAGCATGTACAACATGTAGACACGACCTTAAAATTATTAGAGGAGCACCAACTATATTCCAATACTTATAAGTGTACCTTTAGGGTTCAAGAAGTGGAATATTTGGGTCATATTGTATCTCATGAAGGCATCAATGTGGACCCTAACAAAATTAAGGATATCATGGAGTGGTTGATTCCCAAAATATTGAATAATCTTAGAGGATTCTTAGGATTGAAAAAATATTTCCATTGATAGGATACTATTGCAAGTTCGTCAGGAATTATGGTCATGTAGAAACATCTCTAACAAGGTTATTAAAAAATGAGGCATTCTCTTGGACTCAAGAAGCATCTGGAGCTTTGGAAAAACTTAAATTGGCTATGTGCACAAGCTATGTCTTAGTCATACCCAAATTATAAAAAAACACTTATAGTGGAATATAATGCATTAGGCCATGGCATTGGTGTAGTTTTAATGTAAGAAGGAAGGCAAATTTCCTTTGAAAGTTTCCAAATTAAAGAAAAAAGGTTATTAAAATCATTTTATGAAAATGAAACGTTGGCCATATTTCTTGCGATTAAGAAACAACACACTTACTTAATAGGAAGACACTTCAAAGTAAGAAAAAACCATGACATTATTATGTACTTCTTGGAACAACAATTATCTTTATAAGAGCAACAAAAATGGGTTACAAGACGCTAGGTTATGGATTTGAAATTATCTACAAAAAAGGAAAACAAAATGTTGTGGAAGATGCACTTTCAAGAAAAGAAGATGACATTTAGGGATTAATTTATCCTATTTCCATTATGCAATTTGATAGGGTATAATAAGCAAGGAAAGAATGGAAATGGGATCATAAAAAGACAATTCAACAACTACACAAAGACCCTAGTTCACTAGATAAATTTGTTGGAAGAATGATTCTCTATGGTACTAATATCGTCTATATTTATGTAAGAATTGTCAAGTCAATCATAAGTTCCTTTTGAAATTGCACACTTATCCTATAGGAGGACATTCAGGGTTCCTGCAAATGTACTACATAATTAAGAAGGATTTGTTTTTGGGAAGCACTTAAAAATGATGTCCAAAATTTTATGGTAGAATGTTTGGTTTGCAAACATAGAAAATATAGACAATCAAGACACCAGGTCTTCTACAACCATTAGTTGTACCAAGCCAACGTTGGGAAGAGGTCTCATTGGATTTTATGAGAGGTCTACCAAACTAAGATGGAAACACTTTCATTGTGGTAGTAGTGGATCGACTAAAACAATATGCATATTTTTGCTTCCTTTTGTATCCTTTTAAAGCAAGTACAATAGATACAACATTCATTGAATAATTTAAAAATCTACATGGAATTCCCAATATTATTTTAAGTGATAGAGATCCAATTTTCATTGGTGATTTTTGGAAGGAATCATTTTCTTGTTTTAACACTCAATTGGCTCACAACTGAGTCATTGAGATTGTTAATACATTCCTAGAAGGGCACATTCATTTCTTTACATATGATAAACAAACATATTGGGTCAAGTGGTTTCCCTTAGCATAATGGTGGTATATGACATCTTTTCATACTTCATAAAAAATGTCACAATTTATGACACTTTATGGATAGCATCCCCCTTCAAAAAAATCATCCTTGAAAGAGAAATCGAAGGTTCAAGCAATGGAGGATCACAAAGAGAACGAATAATAGGTTCCCCAACTATTGAAACATAACTTGGATACAACACAAAACATTATGAAACAACTAATTAGATCAACATCGTAGTGAAATGAAATTTGAATTGGGGGATTGGGTATTTTTTAGGCTACAACCATACAAATAGATTTCCATTAACCAAAAAATAAGGACAATAAATTAACACCCAAGTAATATGGTCCCTATAAGGTGTTGAAGAGGATTAGAAGTATGGCATACAAATTGGAGTTTCCTCCATCTTCGAGTGTACGTACACTCTTCCATGTTTCTTGCCTAAAAAATTAATTGGTGACAAGATCCCAGTCCATATTATTTTACCAAATATTGATGAAGAAGGGAAATTGGTACTAGAACCTAAACAATCTTTGACATAAGAACCGAGAAACTACAAAATCGAGCAATTATTGAGTGGCTTATCAAGTGGAAGAAATTGGAATATAAGAGGTGACATGGGAAGATGAGTTCTTCATACAAAAAAAATATAGAATTAATCAAGTGTTGAGGAAAACACCTATTTGAAGGGGAGGCACATGTTAAATCCATGGCCACCATTCATTGTTATTATACTAGTTACGGTTAGGTTGACTCAGTATTAGGTTATGTAATGATCACTTCAACTCAAGCCTAACTATAATAAAGGAGATTCATTTGTATGATTATCTCATATTGTGTTGTGTATTTGGTACATTGTGTTAGGAGGATTCCCCCTTGAATAGGCTTCTTATTAATCTCTTTTCTTCATTATTAAAGCATACTGGAATATTGGAAAATACTAAAAGGGCAGGGGGTTGAATCAATATTGATAACTTTTAACAATTAAAACAACTTTTAACTTATTCATTAACACACATGATCAACAAGATACAAAGAACACAACTTTTATCGTGGAATCCCAATTGGGAAAACCACCAACACTTTCTATTACTGCAAAACTATATTTACAATGGTTTTTGTAAGCTACCACTTGCTCGAGACAACAATCCCCAAGTTTCCCAGATACAACTGAAGGATGCTACAACACCTTGGTTTTTTCCTGCTCCTACAGAAAAGGATGCTACAACACCCTATTTACCAACTACTGGAAGGAGGCTACGACACCCTAGTTTATCAACTACTATCGAAACAGTGATTTGACACCCTATTTACCAACTACCACTGGAAGGAGGCTACGATCCCCTTGTTTATCAACTGCTACTTAAAGGATGCTTCAACATCATATTTACCAGCTACCACTGGAAGGAGGCTACGACCCCCTTGTTTATCAGCTGCTACTGAAAGGAATGCTTCAACATCCTATTTACTAGCTACCATTGGAAGGAGGATACGACCCCATTGTAGAAATGTAGCCTACCCTAGCATTACCCTGCCACCCTAATATGTTTTTATCAGACTTCCATATCTTCTTATGTCCTCAATTATGTCACTGGTTTCTCATTATTCCTTGGTCTCTTTTTTTTTCTCCTGTTGTTATATGGATCTGGACTCCATAGACACTTTATTCCTCTCAAACTTATGTCTATAAATACCTTACACATGTCTCACCACATCTCTTCAATCTTGGAAACTCATGTCTTTTCAATTGAAGTATCACACAACTTCTGCAATTAACCTTCCGCAACAATATTTTCGTAAGCTGGTGCCCACAACTATCTTTCCGCAATTAACCTTCCACAACGATCTTTCCACAATTTTCCTTTACGTAATATGCGGGAACTCCTTCCTTCCACAATCATGGGTTGCAGATTCTGGGTATACTTTTGATTTTTCTTGAAACCGCTTTCGCAATTCGTCTTCCACAAAACTTCTTCTTCTGCAATTACAGATTGCGGATTTCGAGTCTCCTTTTTTACTTTTCTCGAAACTGCTTCCGCAATTCATCTTCCACAAAACTTCTTCCGCAGTTACGGATTGTGGATTGCAAGTCTACTTTTCATAAATTCTCAAACATGACTTCTGCAATTATGCATCCAAAACGTTCTTTTCGTAGTCGGGTTGTGGATTGCAGATGTGCCTTACAACTTTTTCAAAATGGGCTTCCGCAAGTCTCTTTCCGCAATTCTTGTGAACTGTCGATCGCTTACGGAATGCTCCTCATCCGTTGATCAGCTGCTGATCTATCTTGTTTCCTTCGATTTGGACCGTCCAACTTTGTCTAATTCACTATTTTCTTTGAAATGGGACCATGGTTAGATAGCCAATTCGACAATGTATCGTCTGATAGGATGGGGCGGTAATTTTCCTTAACCTATGCATTATGGCGGGAATTTCCTTAAGGAAACCTTGGCTAATATTTCCATACTTAGTTAATTTCCAAAGTTTCACAAAATTTCCATAATTTTCCATAATGATGTGAAATTGCAACACTAACTTCATGATAGCACCAAAACACCATCATGTGTCCTTCCATCCTCATCACACATGCCACATCATCATGCATGTCATGTCATCACTTATTTTGTTATTCCTTTTGTTTACTCTTTTACCATTCACTGAGTTTTCCCTACCATCATATCCTTTGTTATCCCTTTGTCTTACACTGAGTTTTCCCTGCCATCATGTCCTTGGTTATTCCTTTGTCATTACTGAACTCATTTGACATAAAGGAAAACCATATTCAACATTCTCCCCCTTTGGATTTGATTGCAACCTCAAAAAATTCACCCCCTTTGATAACAATGACAAAGGATAACCTGTTATGCATTTGCTATAACCATCTTGATATAGAATTTCCAATCTTTCTCCTTTTTGACAACTTCCCCTATCAATATATGTCCCCTTTTTTAAGTTTTATCCCTCACTACTTTTTATTCTCTTCTTTCTGTTAACTTGACTTGGTACTGATCGTTGTGTTAGAATCCTCATTTTCCTTCTTGCAACAAGTCTTTGAATGAAAACTTGGATGATAAGTTCATAGAATCCCCCTATCACAGTGTTTCCTTCTGCTCCATTAATGAGTCTCTCTTAGTTACTTCAAGCCAATGTGATGGATATCCAGAGAGAGATTTCTATGTGTTAGTGTTGGACTTCTATGCATTGCATTGCACATCAACTCACCAAGAGTCCCACAATGTCATCTTGTCACTCATCAAACATTTTTTTTGTATGTGCATCAAGGTTGTTATGAGGATATTTGGATGACATCTGTCATGGATGGATATTTTAATGGAAATATTTAGTCTTTTCAACATTGTCCATAATGTTTGGTGTCTTTTCTTGATTGGGAAACCCACACGTTACATCTTCATGATTTCATGCTCTTACCAGATTGCTAATTATTTCAAAAAAGTCCAAGAGTCTTGATTTCATCTTTAGAATCTCAAATGTGAAAGAGGCTTGAGACTAGAGGCTTGTTCAATTTTCTTATACACTCAGGTAATATATCTAGGCTTTGCTATGAAATAATTAGTACTGTTCAAACTCTATTTTTTTGTTTTCATAGTCTGTCATGATAGTCTCAGTCTATTTGTTATTTCATCTCTATCATGTAAAATGTACAATGAATATGTTTATAGCGTCATCTGATTAATGAACTTCTGCATGATGCAAAGCAACTTATGTACCATCAATACTTATTTGGAATGTGTAATTGTAAGCAATCATTTCATTAGATAACTTGATCAGTTCTAGCAGATGATCCATGATTTTTGTCCAATCAATCTCTTTTTGAGTTCATTCAGCTAACCCATATCTTCTTCACAACCTTCATGAATCTGTCCTTAAGACTCTTTCAATATCCTTGTTTTTCCATGAATATGTCATCATGCTGTCAACGTATGTCACAAGAGTGTCACATTAAGTCTAATATTCATTCATTACTTTCATATATGCTCAATCCCACATTCATATTCAAAACTAGTTCACTTAAATTTCTCAGTCTTAGAGGTAATCTATTTTCACAATCCTTGGATGTAGTTAGCTCTCATGATCATCACCTATCTTCCCTTCATCACAATTCTGCTTCTAGATTTCTTAAACTTAAAATATTAAGTGTGCTTCAACACTTCACTTGTCACAGAGATGGTCTTTAGGCAAGTAGTCTTATGACTCTTCAATCTGACGCTCTACTTCTTGTCTTTGAGGAAGATAGATTTATAGTTTTCAATGTCTTTTACCGGATGATATTTAATTATTTACAAATACCAATTGCAATTTTATGATATTTACTCCCCGTGAGTATATGATCCCTTCTAATGCTAATTCCAGGGTTCTCTTCTAGGCCATGAGAGATTTTAGAAAATACTTTCTCCTTTAGTTCCACCATCATCACCTTCATCTCCATTGGTGTATTCTTTTACATCTTCATCTTGCTTTCGATCCTAATGTATGTCACTCTTATCTACAACACTATTATGCTCAACGTTATTTTTGGAAACTTCATTGATGCTTGGAAGCTTTGTTTCTTTTGATTCTTTGTAATCTGAATTCCTTCTCCACATCTTTCCTTGATGTACCCTTCTTACTGTTCTTCTATTTCTTTGTCTTTTGGATTTTATCTTATATTTCTTCTCCTGTGTTTCCTTAGATAGTCTGAATGTATTGTTCTTTCAATGTTTTGCAAAGTGTCCAACATTGTGACATATGAAACATATAATAAGTCTTTTGCTATTTGAGATGTTAGTTCCTTCTTTTCTTTTTATACCTTGATCTCCTTCTTTGATTTCACAATCAACAGCCTTGTGACAAAAATTGTGGCAACGATGACAATATCCATAGAATTCATTGGCATATCTTATGAAAATTTTCTTCTTAAGAGGATGATCAAAATTCTAATGACTAGAATTAATCTTCTTATAATTCTTCTGTTGTATGGGTTTATCTTTGGAAGAATCATCCCAACATTTAACATCTTCAAAATCTTCTTGAGTGATGGATCTTGATCCTTTAATGACATTTTCTTGATCATATCCAAGACCTGTTTTATCCCTGGGGAATATTTGTAAGCTTAGGAATCTATTAAGTACTTCAGTGATTTCCTTGATCTTCTCACTAATAGTCAATTGATCGTTTAGCTTCTTTATTTATCCCTTGAAGTTAGAAACTTCTTATTTTAAGGTCTTGGTCTCTTTTATGCTATCCATTGCTTGTTGTCTTGAATTTTGTAGTTCTTCTTGGAGGGTCTTGACTTCCTCTTCTTTTTATTTATGCTCTTCTTGGCATTTTGACATTTTTTCTTTCAAATATTTGTTCCTTCTTCTACTTTTTTCAAGTTCCTCAAGAGAAGCTATGAGTTAAGCCTCTAGGTCCACTTATCCTTTCTCATATGATTCATCATTTGGATCTTGAGTTTCTATCCCCATGAGTAGACTTTCTCCCTCATATTTACTTTCATCTTCAATAATAGAAAGGCTTGCTTCTGCTATTTCTTCAACTGAGTAAAGTTTCTCCAATTTGAACCAGAGTTCCTTAGATAAGAGAAATGGTCCTATATTTTATTTTATAGGTTGAGGTAATCGATCAAGTATAGCCTCCATTTCCCTTGAGTTATTTTTCTTGCACTATTTCTGAGATGTAGTCCTTCTTCTTTTTGGTGGGATGTGATAATATATCACTGCATTCCATACACCAAATCCTAATGACTGTAAGTATACACTCATTATTTTTCTACATACTACATATTCTTCTTTATTAAGTGTTGGAGATATAATGGAACTTCATTCCTTCTTGTTGATCCATAGTGGTTTTAATAGGATATTCCTTCTAGTGGTTTATATTGCAGTGAAGGATCCTTATCTGATACCAATTGTTGGAATAATGGACAATACTGAGAGTGGGGGTGAATCAATATTGATAAATTTTAACAATTAAAACCACTTTTAACTTATTCATTAACACACATGATCAACAAGATACAAAGAACACAAATTTTATCATGGAATCCCAATTGGGAAAACCACCAACACTTTCTATTACTGCAAAATTATATTTACAATGGTTTTTGCAATCTACCACTTGCTGGAGACAACAATCCCCAAGTTTTTTAGCTACAAATGAAGGATGCTACAACACCCTAGTTTCTTCCTGCTCCTATAGACAAGGATGCTACAACACCGTATTTACTAGCAACTATTAGAAGGAGGCTACGACCCCCTGGTTTATCAGCTACTACTGAAAGGATTCCTTGACACCCTATTTACTAGCTACCATTGGAAGGAGGATATGACCCCCTTGTTTATTAGCTTCTACTGAAAGGATTCTTCAACGTCCTATTTAACAACTACCAACAGAAGGAGACTATAACCCCCTTGTTTATCAGCTCTTACTGAAAGGATTCTTCAACATCCTATTTACCACCTACCACTGGAAGGAGGCTAAAACCCCCTTATAGGACTATATCTTGTTCTAGAACCACCCTGCAACCCTAATATGTTTTTATCATACTTCCAGATCTTCTTATGTCTTCAATTCTATCACTGTTTTCTCACTACTCCTTGGTCTTTGTTTTTTGCTGTTGCTGCTACATAGATCTGGATTCCAGAGACACTTTCTTCCTCTCAAACTTTTGTCTATAAATACCTTTAAAACACGTCTCAGCACATCTCTTCAATCTTGGAAAATCGTGTCTTTTCATTTGAACCATAACACAACTTCATCATGACCTTTCACAACATATGATGTCTTTTCAAACATGCCCCTTTACTAACAATCACTTCTCTATTTATACAGTCACACCTCTTTTTATTCATCATAACTCTACTTAACATAATTAACTAATTTGTTATTTTCTAATGCTATCATGCATATTCTTCTTAGTTCAACAATCTACAAGAATAATAGACTCTGTTTTATATATTAATTTTGTTCCTGTAACTTATTGATATACTATGTTTATCATTTTTAATTCTATTTAAATTTATCAGTCATGACCTTCCGCAATTTCCTTTCCACAACAGAAATACTTCCGCAATTTTCTTTCCATAACGACCTTTCCGCAATATAAATCCTTTAGTAATTTCCTTTCCACAACTAGCTTTCCTCAACATAAATCCTTTCGCAATTGTATTTCTGCAACGACCTTTCTGCATTTATATTTCCGCAAACTGTCTTTCCACAATTAACCTTTTGCAACAATATTTCCATAAAGTGGTGTCTGCGATGCTCATTTCTGCAACTACCTTTCCACAATTAACCTTCTGCAAAGATATTTTTGCAATCCCCTTTTCTGCAATTTGTGGGAACTCCTTCCTTCTGCAATTGCAAGTTGCAGACTGCGGGTCTGCTTTTTGACTTTTCTCGAAACTGCTTCCACAATTTGTCTTCCTCAATTGCGGATTGTGGATTGCGGGTCTGCTTTTCAACTTTTCTCAAAACTTCTTCTACAATTCATCTTCCGTAAAAATTCTTTCGCAATTGCAGATTATGGATTGCGGGTCTTCTTTTCATAAATTCTCAATCATGACTTTCACAGTTATCCGGTCACAACATTCTTTCCACGGTCGGGTTGCAAATTGTGGATTGTGGGTTGTGGATTGCAGATGTTCCTTCCAAATTTTTCAAAATGGGCTTCTGCAAATCTCTTTTTGTAACTCATGTGAACTGTCGATTTCTTGTAGAATCCTCCTCGTCCGTCGATCAACTATCGATCTATCTTCTTTCCTTTGATCTGGACCGTCTGACTTTGTCTAATTTACTATTTCCTTTGAAATGAGACCATAGTTAGATAGCCACTTCAACAAGCTATATCCTGATAGGATGGAGCAGGCATTTTCCTTAACCTATGAATTATGGCAGGAATTCCTTAGGTCAGTTTTGGCTAATATTTCCATACTTAATTAATTTCCAAATTTTCACAAAATTGCCATACTTTTCCAGAATGATGTTATATTGCAACACTAACTTCATGATAGCATCAGAACACCATCATGTGTCTTTTCGGCCTCATCACACATGCCACATCATCATGCATATCATGTCATCACTTCTTTTGTTATTCCTATGTTTCCTCTTATACCATTCACTGAGTTTTCCCTACCATCATATTCTTTGTTATCCCTTTGTCTTATACTGAGTTTTCCTTACCATCATGTCCTTGGTTATTCCCTTTTCATTACTGAACTCCTTTGATATCAATGAAAACCATATTCAACAAAGCGTTGTATTACTCTCTCTTTTTTGTTCTATTCTCTTTTGGGGGAACTTGGTGCTTAACGGTGCAGGATCTCATTAAATCCATCCATTTTTTCTTATTATGTGGTTCCACCAAGTATAATATTTATACTATTATCTATGGATTAACTACCCTTTGCAACCATTTCATTTAAATTTTTGCATCTTTTAATTTTTCATAGTTCCACCTCATCCTTGTGAGTTTCCACCACCATTAGATAGTTGCAATCCACCTTTCAAGGGTTTCCCTAATTTATCACCTTTTTCATTTTGTAACTTATTGATTCATTCACCCTTAGGATCAAGAGTGTAAATACTCCATTCTACATTAATATCTTCATGCTTCACTCTTATCATTATGTTTCCACCCCCTCTAGAGTCTTGTGTGGTTACCATCCGTTATATGCTTTGCTTCTAATTTTTTTGTTGAAACTTGTTTTATTTCCTTGATATTCCATAACTCCCTCTACATTCAACCCTCCTTAATTTTTTTGAGACCCACCCATGTTTCGTCCATCCTCTAAATCATCGCCAACACATAGTTTCGAAATCGCTTGGTCTCATTTAACACTTATCTCATTGTTGTAACATATTAACAAAAACCAAAAAAATCCAAAAACATAAAAATTAATAAAAATTAAAAAATAAAGGAAAGAAATTAAGTTCTCATTTCCATTAAACTTTTGCACCATGATACATCTCATTCAAGAAACAATTAATTTTTTCCTTGTTCCAAGAGTTTTTAATCAATAAACCATGCTTGTCCATTGATACATAATTTTTCATTGTGTGCATCCCACTCATACCATATTCTAGTTGACATCATCACAATGATTCCTAAGCTTTGTACCTACTATCCATTAGATTTCATCACTTTTATCCCTAAGTCCAATGTGATTTGCACCTACCATTGATTAGACCTCATCACTCCCTTGTGTCATCAACTTTACTTTATCTACATCATATCTACATCATATCCACAACACCTTCTACAATACTCACTTGTGAGTTTCTACATTGATTTTTATTTCAGTTATCTTTTAGGCTTATAGTTGTTTTCATTGTTAGGAATCACATATGCTTTATTCAAGGGAAATATCCTATCTCCATCATTTCCTCATCCGACTATGTCAAAGTCCACATTCTAATCAGTTTTCCCTTTTATCCATACCTAATGTTTGGATGATAGGTAGTCACCATTTTTTTGTCCAACAGATTCACTCTCGTTAACACTTACTCATTTTGTCTTAGGGTTTGAGTTCAAGGCTTCGTACCTTGGTTATCATTTTCATCATTGGTAGTTTATCTTTCATGAAAAAATGGATAATCATCATTGCTACTTGAATATGTGTTTCCTTCTAGTGTTTGAATTCAAATTATCTATTCACATTGTATCCATTCATACTCATCCCTTGGTATCCACTATCAATATTGATACGTCACCTCACATATAATAGGGATTCCCATTGTTAATTACTAACCATATGGTTTATCCCATGATCAACCACAACTCATTGTCACATTTTTCAATTTCATTCTTAGTGGTAGCAATGCTCTAGATCTATTTGAATACCAAGGACACAAATGGATCTTTTTTTAACATTTGTTTAAGCCCGAGTTTGAGTTAACATATAGTCATATTTTTGCATATTCTGGACCCATTTTTAGTGGGTCTCCTTTGTTTTAATTCTTGACCATCCTTTGGCAAAAATATTGTTCCATTACATATTATTTCTTAGATATTTAATGAAGTGGATCCACTAGCCATGGTCTCATATTGTACTCGAAATGAGTATTTCAAGACCATGGGTATGACCACCTCATTTGTAAAAATATTATATACATGTATTGCCTCACCCTTTTTATTCTTGTAGGTGGCCTTCTTTCTTTTTATGATGGGATTATTTCCTTCATTTTAGGGTCTCTCCTAACCTCACACTAACTTATTCACATGGGACATTTATATTATTTTAGTCAAAGACACCCTAAACCACCACTAAACACACGTAATACACCAACACATGGATTATAGGCCAATTATAGACCTTAGATCCACATCTAACTACAAGTTCGTCATCTCACAAGTCATGTAGAACTCTTTTATTACTTAGATGATAGTAATATATTTCTTCTGATACCATCCATATACTTGGGGCTTCATGATTTGAGAAATTTCATAGTCCATTAATGCCTTTGGTCACCTCATGAGCTTTATGGGAAAGTACATACTCTTACCAAGCACCCTTATTCATTAATGGAAGAGTACTTGGCCATCCACATGGATTCCCATGATTGAATTCTCAAGCAATCCTAATGGAATTGGTTCTCCTTGTAGCACAACTTTGACCTATAAATCCAAGCCTCATCCATGTATTTTATATAGCTTCTTGGTGTGAAGGTTATTCTCTTGAAATATAGCCAAAGAGTGAGAAGTACCTTGCCTCCATTGACTTTTCTTGTGTTTCCTTGCACACATTTTGCCCATTTTTCCATTCAAAGCACCATCACATAAGGGGAATATTTTTAACTTGCTATCTCAATATAAAGACTCTATTGGAGGAGTTAATGAACTCTCCCACATAGAGCATTGGAAACCACATTTAAAAGCCTCCCTTAGGTGTTATTAATTTACTAGTATCACATTTCCATTTTTTAAATACATATATCTTCTTCTTTTCCAAAACCTTTATTATTCATTCAAATTCATGTTTTGAATGGATGTTTAATTAGAATATATACTTAAGGATATATATGATTGAATTGTTGTAGTACTCACTCACTTATCTAATCTTATCTCTACAACTAATTGAAGTTGTTTTTGATGTATACATACATGAAAACCACCCAATAACAAACACCACATGTAGAATGCATGGAATTACTTGTTAATATTTAAAATTGAAAAATAAATTACTCTTATTAAAAATACTTTAAAATGTTTTTATTATTATTTTAATGATTCAACGTTAGTAAATTATTTAATCATTATTTTTTCTCTTTATTCCAAAAAACACCAAATCCAAACTTACTTTATTTTTAATCTTACTAATGGTTGCATTTCTTGTTGAGAATATAGTTTTCATTGATGTCAAAGGAGTTTAGGATTGACAAAGGAATAACCAATAGAAATGATGGCAGGATGAACTTAGTAAAAGACAAAGGATCCACAAATTAACTATGCATGGAATGTCAATTGATGTCAAACGAATTCATCAATGACAAAGGAATAACCAGTAAACATGATGACAGGGAAAACTTAGTGTAAGACAAAGGAATTACAAAGTCAGATTGTAGATCGATGACAGGGGAAAGATACACAAAGTAAGTAGTGGAAGATAACATTCCAAAGCGCCAAAGAATATTTGGACGACCCATATCATTTGAGATACAGATATCAATGTTCTATAATAATACCCGCAAAGTAGATATGAGTGGAAAATAAAATTCCCGAATACTAGAGTGAAATGAAGAGTTAGACGAACCAGATCAGTCGAGAGACAAAGATCATTGGTCTATAATAGTCTCTGCAATATGAAAGTGCAAGATATTTGAGTTGTGGAAATAATATTACAGAAGAGAAATTGCAAAAGCCGATTTTGAGAAGATCGACAATGGTGAATGATTTCCTCAGAAGAAAAGTGAAGATCTGCAATTTGCATTTGATCATAGATCGATGGTCAAGAGTGAACCCCCAAGGAAATCAACTGTCCAGAAAAATTATGGAAACAAAGTTGTAGAAGAAAATTGCAGAGGTCCAAAATGAGAAAGTGTGGTTCTGCATTCCGCAATCCGCAATCTGAATATCGACAACCAGGAAAGCATCCACAAGAAATAGACAGCTTAGAGAGTTGTCGAAAATGATTTGTGGAAGCCCATTTCGAAAATATTAGAAGGCACATTCGCAATCTAGAATCTGCAAGATCGACGATCAGGAAAGACTCTGTAAGAGATCGATGGCGCAGAAGAAAAAATGCAGAATTAGTTTGAACAAAATTAGAAAACCTACAATCCGCAATCCACCTTTGATTTATGATCGGTGGTCAGGAAAGATTCTGTAATAAATCGACGATGTGAAATAATTTTTACAGAAAGGGAATTGCGGAAGTCACTTTTGAGATTTTATGAACCCACAATCCGTAATTTGCATCTGTTCTAAGATAGATGGTTGGGAAAGATCCAATGAGAAATCGACGTTGTGGAAGTCACTTATGAGATTTTATGAATCCACAATCTGCAATCCACATTTGATCTCAGATCAACGGTCAGGGAAGAGTCCGCAAGAAATCAACGGTGTGGAAAGTACCTTGTGAAAACGTTGTTGCAGAAAGTCGTGACTGATAAACCTAAAAAGAGTTAAAGAATATTCAAATGAAGAATTGTGTTTTCATGAAGAGGCACGTTCTAAGAATGAAAAGGCACAATTGTGAGGAGATGCATTTGTAGAAAACATGTTAGAAGGTATTTATAGACAGAGTGTTGAGTGAAAGAAATCATCTCTGCAATCCATATCGTAGAAACAACTAGAAGAGGCATAGACCAATGATGTGAAAAAATGATTTGTGACAAATATTGAAGAAAAAGGATATTTGGAAGATTGACCAAAATATATTAGGGTGCTAGGGTGGTGCTAGAGAAGGCTACATGCCTGCAAGGGGGTAGTATCCTCCTTCTAGTGGTAGTTGGTAAATAGGGTGTTAAGGAATCCTTTCAGTAGTAGTTGATAAATAGGGGGTCGTAGGATCCTTCCAGTAGTAGTTGGTAAATAAGGTGTAGTAGCATCCTTTCAATAGCAGCCGATAAAACTAGGGGGTCATATCCTTCTTCTAATAGTTGCTCGTAAATAGGGTGTAGTACCATCCTTGTCTATAGTAGCAGGCATAAACTATTTGTAAACATAATTTTGCAGTAATAGGAAGTATTGGTGGTTTACCTAATTGGGATTCCATGATAAATTTGTGTTCTTTGTGTTCATGTTGATCATGCGTGTTAATGAATAAATTAAAAGTGGTTTAAATTGTTAAAAATTTATCAATATTGATTCACCCCCCTCTTATTATTGTCCAATATTCCAACGTTTCTTTTAATATAATATCTTTTTTTTTCACACATGAAAACGTTGGGCCTTGAACTTACTTTTTATGTCAAAGCCCTGCTAGAATTGAAAATTGGTCTACTGTTTTACATACTGTAATACCCCCTGAATTAATAATTATCATTAATTATGTTGGAAAATACCTTATTGATTATTTTTATTATTTTTTACAGGAAAGTAAAAAATAAAATAGTTGTAATAAAAACATTTTTATTTAATAAAATATGTTGAAGGGAGACAAAAGTGTATATAGATGTTGAAGAGTGTTTGCTGATCCACAAGAGGAAAAAGACAAGTGGAAAAAACCATTGAGTGAGAACTCGATATGCAGGAGGCATCATCCCCAAAAATCAGGTCTGCACTCCTAGTTGAGTCCTAAAGAGCAGGAGGCTCATAAATGACCAAGTTCTAGGAAAAATACTATATATTAGTATGTCCATGAGCAGCACGAGGCTAGCACTAGACGAGGATTAACATCTGTAAAAGGAAAGAGATGAAACATTAAGTATTTTTCTCTTGTGGTTCAGCGAACATGCTCGAAGGCTCTGGAGCAAGTAATTTGGATGCTGTGGGAGTTGGTTGGGAGGAACAAATTCTCCACTTTTTTTTTCCCAGCGTTGGCGCCAGGTTCTTATTTCCTATTTTAAATGTTTGTAAAGCATGTAAAAATTCTAGATTGAAGGATATTAAAGTAGAATTTAGCCTATTCAGTTAGTTTACTGCTATTATGCTTGAATGCTTTAGAATTTCTGATTTTGCACCAAATGAATTGAATCCTTTGTTTTTGGAACTGTTTCGGATATTCCTACTGTGTACTTCCTGTCTGTATGAAAATTTGTAAATCTTCCTTAATTCTTCTTCTCGAATTTAGAATGGGGAATGAAATGATAATGCTGGTTTTATGGTATAGATCCGTAATTTTCAATATTGCAATTGAAATCCAATTACAAAGAGAAAACCTTAATTTATTTGGCGCAGTTTAGATTCATGACTATTAAATCATGTACAAAATGATGGAATCAAGAAAGGTTAAGAATCAAGATAATCTTCAGATCTAATTAACTTACAGTAAAACAAAACCCCAAGTTTTTAAACCAAAACCCTTTGAATACGCATTGTTAAATAATTGATCTACAATGTTAATTGTTGATCCGGAAAGAAAATGAGATCAATGACTGAGATCTAAGCTACAAGGATATCAACGACTCATAGTAGTAATTGAGGAAGGCCAAATTACGGAAGCCCAGTTTGGAAAAGTTGGATGGCTCACTCGCAATCCGCAATCCACATTGCAGAAGGTTGATTGTGGAACGATAATCATGTATGTTAAAGTGTGAAAACCGGAATTCACAGTTCACATTGTGGAAGGTGATTATCCACAAAGAAACTAGATCAATGGTCGAGATCGAAGCTACAAGAATATCAACGGCTGATAGGAGTTGCGGAAGGTTGAATGATGATTTTGTAGGTTAAAGTGTAAAACCCATAATCCCCAATCCGCATTTCGGAAGGTGTTGATCCGCAAGGAAGTCAGATCAATGATAGAGATTAAATCCATAAGACTATAAATGAATCACAAGAGTTGTGGAAGCTTCAGTACATAATGCACAAGGGAGTCAAATTGACTGTGGAGATTGAAGCCACAAATGGATCGACGACTCACAAGAGTTGTGGAAGTTCTATTATAGAATGTGCAAGGAAGTAAAATCGATGGATGATATTAAGTCCACAAAGGGATCGACGACTCACAGGATTTGGGGAAGCTTGATTGTGGAAGGTTATTTTCTTATAAGTTAAAATGTGTTTTTGCAATCCACAATTTATGGAAAGCTAATTGCAAATGGTTGATTGCGGAACGGTAAGTGCTGAGAAGGTTCAACCCACAATTTGCAATCCGTATTATGGAAAGCTAATTGTGGAAGGGTTGATTTATAATGAATTAAAGGGTGTTCCACAATTTGCAATCCGCATTGCGGAAAGCTAATTACAGAAAGGTTCATGCAGAGGGAATTTTCTGGGGAAGGAAACTTGCAGAAAGGTCGTTGTTGTTAATATTTAGACACTTAGGAGTTAGTTAAGATCAACTTGTGTAATATATCCGTTAGGTAAAAGTGTGTTTTTTTAGTATGCATTAGTATGCATTTGTAAATATTATAATCCGACGGTCACGATATGTTCTAGACATAGAGTGATCTGACGGTTCAACTTCTCTTAGATCATACCTACCATTGATTCGTGGCTTAACACCCGATTGGTCGATGATCTCTATTTAAAGAGCATAGAGGGTCCTTGGTTAGTTGATCGATTATGAGAAGCTCATGTAACTTTCTTTCTTTTGCATAATAAATTGCTCCAAGTAGCTATTTGGCTGGGGCCGTGGACTGTTTCCCTCTTGAGGGTTTTAACCACATGACAAACATCGGTGTGTTGATCTATGATCTATTTGTGTGAAGTGGTTACTCAAAGTGTTTGTTCTTTTGGGATTACCCTATGTACCCGAACATGGTATCAGAGCTTTTATGGAGAGTCGCTTTCAGTATTGGTCTAGATCTGAAATCGATGTTGCAGAAACTTTGAAAGGGTTTCTGGTTCTGGATTTTCTGTGCATTTTTTGCTTGTGGGAGTTGTTCCATTGCATCTAGAGCACCGTTTCCATTGGAAAAAAGTTTTTGTTTCATCGAAAACTGTTTCCCTTTGTTCCAGAAACACCCATTTCGACAAATCTGAAGGTATAATGTTACATTGACGATTTTTTTTTTAAATATCTCATATCTTATCAGTTTTATTATTAGATATTTTTTCTTTTAGTCTCAGACTGTTGCCTTCCCTGACTGCGTATGCTCTTGGCCGTGCACCTTGCGCGATCGCGGCGAATCAAAAATAGTAAGGGAAAGTTTTTTTTCTTGTCTTTTCAGCTACATATGCTCTTTTCCGTGCACCTTGTGCAATCACGGCAAATCAGAAACAGTGAGAAAACTTGAAAACATACACTTTCCGGGTAAGCTAACCAAGATCTAACCCCATCACGTGGAAAAAGATTTTTTTGTTTTTTGTTTTTTTTTGTGATTTGCAGAAAAAAAAATGCAAGCACGGAGAACGAGAGAGAAGAGTTACAAAAAAAAAAAAACCTTTCCTCTTTCCATTCTTTTATGCACCTTTTAAACTTAGCTCACTTGGTCCAAAGTTGTTTTCTTCCTTAATAGGTCTTGAGTTCAAGTCTTATTAAGCTACTTTTTAGTGCATGCAATTTCTATTTTCAAATTACTTTATTGTAAAAGTGCATCTCACATAAATAAAATAAAATAAAAAGTGAGTCACTTAAGTCTTTTAATTTATTGTCGCACTATTTAAAAGTAACATTATTGTAAAAGTGAACCTCACTTATTCTACAAAAGTGATTCACTTCAAAACAACTTTATTATAAAGTGAAGAGGGGGGTTCTTTTTTTTAGTTGGTCAAGTTAATATCTGCCACGTCACTATTGGGGACATCTTCAACATTTTCTTTGATCAAGCATAACTTCATCATCCAGAATCAGTTTTCAGTGCCGTTTTTTTTAAAACCGCATATTTTTTTGAGCTCTTTGCAACTAGACAGTTAGTTTCTGTTTTTTCAGCCATTATTTTATAGTATGGCCGCTCCTTGTGATATTATACTTACAAGTTCTAACTGTTTCTCATGGAAATCTTGTATGGAGGATGTTCTACGAAGTATGAGACTTTTGAGGATAACCTCAGGAAAAAAAATAGAACCCATTGATGACGATAAGAAAATTAAATGGGAAAATATATGTGATGAAGCTCGTGGATTGATTGGGATGTCAATCTCTACTGATTTGTGATTCCACATATCTGGAATTGATGAACCTGATAAAGCTTGGGAAAAGTTGGAATATGTGTTTGGTAAACACAATGAAATTCGGGGTCATCAATTTGAGAATGAGTTGCTTTCCTTAAATCCAAATGATTTTTCATGTATTCAAGACTATTTATCTAAGTATAAAACTCCTAGACTCTTATGTTTAGAATGCAAGATTAAGAAAGAAGACAAACAATGTATTTATCATAATATTTTCAAACTTGGACCTGCATATTCTATTTTTGTATCTACATTCTACTCCATGAAAGAATCCTTGACTGTAGCTAGTTATCAAGAGCCTAGTCTTGAATCCCTTTGTGATTCCTTAATTAGAGAGTAAGATAAGGTCATTCATATTGGAATAATTAACAATGCAGATACATCTGGGAAAGCCTTATTGTCCCAATAGAAACAAAAGTCCAAGCCTCCCAAGAAACAAAATTTTCGCAATAATAAACCAAACAACAAGGGTCCCAAACCCTCTCAGTCAGCTCCTTTAAAAAATGACAAAGGATCTAAGCAAAAAGGAAATAAGACTGAGCGTCATTGCAATTTTTGTGGAAAAGATAATCATGATGAATCTAAGTGTTTCAAGAATATGGTAGCCTTAGAAACAACAATGAAGAAACAACACATCAGCATAGATTCGTCTTCAGAATCTAACTCTCATGGACATACACTTTGTACTTCTGGTTACTCTTATACTGCATCTTCTTCTTCTACTTCAAATGAATGGCTTATTGATTCTGGAGCATCTTATCATATGGCTAAGGATCAAGCCATATTTTCTACTATGCATGACAAATATTTGTTGGTGATGAGAGATATTTAAGTGTTGTAGGATCTGGAACAGTTCCAGTAGAAAATGGTCATTTCAGTGATGTACTATGTGTTCCAAAAATTTCTTGCAATTTGTTATCAGTCTATCAAATTACTCATTCAGGTGACGGTAAAACTGTGACATTTACACCTCACCAAGTTGTAATCAAGGATTTTAAAAATCCTCAAAATGTCCTAGCTACTGGAACTGTTGATGATATTACTAGGTTGTACAAATTTAACAACTTTGGCTCATCACCCTTTCCTTCAGTTTTTGTAGCTCATAGTGATAACTTAAGCAAACTTTGGCATGAGCGATTTGGTCACTTAAATTATCGCTCATTGCAACAACTATGTAAAGACAATATGGTGACTGGTATTCCAATGGTATCTTGCAAGGATGGTGTTTGTTCTGGTTGTGTACTCGAAAAACATCATTGGGATAGTTTTGACAAACGTGCCTCTTGTCATGCCTCGGTTCCTTTGGAGCTTGTGCATAGTGACTTGTGTGGTCCTCTTCCATCTGCATCCTTTTCTGGTTTCAAATATTTCTTAACTTTCATTGATGACTACTCCAGGCGCACTTGGATTTACTTCCTAAAACTTAAGAGCGAAGTATTTAACATGTTCTTGGCCTACAAGGCCCTTGTTGAAAAACAATCTGGTCATCAAATTATTAAGTTAAGATCTGACAATAGTGGAGAATATGTTAACAACAAGTTCACTGCTTTATGCACTGAACAAGAAATCCAACAATAGCACACTGTTCCATATACACCACAACAAAATGGTGTAGATGAATGAAGAACCGCACTTTAAAAGAAATGGCTAATTGTATGATCCAATCTAAGGGACTAAGTCTTCAATATTGGGATGAGGCCATAAATTGTGCAAATTACATAGTTAATCACACACCCACTAAAGTTTTACAACGTATAACATCGGAAGAAGCATGGAGTAAAATTAAACTAGATGTAAGTCACTTTCGTGTGTTTGGTTGTGAAGCATGGGCTCAGATTCCAGATGAAAAACAGAAAGCATTGCAGCCTAAAAGTGAAAAGTGCGTATTTGCTGGATATTCTGAAGATGTAAAAGGTTATAGACTTCTTCAACCCCATTCACATGATATAATCATTAGAAGAGATGTTAAATTTGATGAAAATCTCTTGGCCTGCGAGCCTAAATTAGAGGGTGTGTTGTCTTTGGCCTGCGAGCCTGATTCGACGATTGTGCCTTCTTCTTCTTCTTCCAACTTCCTTGATAGGTTTCCAACTCCAGTTTCTGATGATGATAGTGAGGATGAAAATCCACCTCCACCTGCTCATGTTCCTCAAATTTCACCAGCACCAATACTTCCTCGATGGGTCCGTTCAACATGTGAAGCAGCTGGTGATCTTGCCGGTGATCCTTGAGATCAATGTCAAACACGTTCTTAGTTTCAGCGAGCCTCTTCTCTTTTGGCTCAAGTTTCTGAGAATCATGATCCAGAAACTTTTGTAAAAGCTTCAGGAAATAAAGATTGGGATGCATCTATGGATGAAGAATATCGTTCCTTAATGGCAAATGATACTTGGGATCTTCTTCCTCTTCCAAAAGGAAGAAAAATTGTCAGATGTAAATGGGTCTACAGAACTAAGTATGCATCAGATGGAAGTGTTGAAATACTTAAGGCAAGCTTAGTTGCCAAAGGTTTTTCCCAAGTTGAAGGGATTGACTACAATGAAACCTTTTCCCCTGTAGCAAAAATAAAATCCATCAAGCTTGCCAAAGATCCAGTTCTACATCAGCGCAACAAACACATTGAGCTACACATGCACTTCATCATAAATCTTGTCCATGATAATGTTATTGAAGTTCTCTATTGCCCTACAGATGATCAAGTTGCAGACATCTTCACCAAGTCTCTTACAGAAGTGAATTTTTCTAAAGTTCGGTCTATGTTAGGAGTTCAGGAATATGTCCTTAAGGGGGGATAGGCTCTAATGCCTCCTTCCTTCTCCTAATAGTGTTACTTTTGTAAATCCTTCAATCCCATCCCAAGTTGTTCCTAAGCAAGGATGTTAGGATATTTAGACACTTAGGAGTTAGTTAAGATCAACTTGTGTAATATATCCGTTAGGTAAAAGTGTGTTTCTTTAGTATGCATTAGTATGCATTTGTAAATATTCTAATCTGACAGTCACTATATGTTCTAGACATAGAGTGATCCAACGGTTCAACTTCTCTTAGATCATACCTTCCATTGATCCGTGGCTTAACACCCGATTGGTCTATGATCTCTATTTAAAGAGCATAGAGGGTACTTGGCTAGTTGATCCATTATGAGAAGCTCATGTAACCGTTTCTTTATTTTGCATAATAAATTGCTCCAAGTAGCTATTTGGCTAGGGCCGTGGACTGTTTCCCTCTCAAGGGTTTTAACCACGTGACAAACATCAATGTGTTGATCTTTGATCTATTTGTGTGAAGCGGTTGCTCAAGGTGTTCAGTATTTTGGGAGTACCCTATGTACCTGAACATTTGTGGAGGGTTAAATACCTACAGAAAATGACTGTAAACTTAGGAAAATAAGGGTAACCAGTAAATTTTTTGGAAAACTAATTGTTTCAGAATTTGATTATGCATATGAGGAAAGGTTGATCAAAATTGTAATGAGAAGAGTGTTCATTAAACTCTCAAGGTTGAATATTGCCTTGTTACAGTAGGGACTTTAATGAATGTGTTTTATATTTATATCAAAGAATGTATTTTTTTTTTTGGTTTTTTTAGGTATGTTACATATGGTATTAGAGCTTGGGTACAACACTGGGCCTGAATCAACTCAACATTAAAGCTGCTACAACAAAAAAATAACTTCAATTTTATTTTTGTTAAATTCTCTTATAAAAAACAAAGAGAAGAATAACTATGTTTTGCAGGAAACATGACAGATGTAGAGATGTCTGTAGAAGAGGAACACCACCTAGAAGATCCTTTAAATAACCAAGAGGGTAACTTAAGGGATGGATAATTTTGGGTAGATCTAAATGACAGTCAGGATAATGAATCTGAACTTAAACGAATTGTCCAAGAGTTAAGGTATGAATTGATAAAATTTAAAGAAGATATGAATGAACACTAAAGGCTCAAGAAGAACCAAATGATATTCTATTAGCTAAGATCCATAATGATGATAAAGGAAAAAGCAAAGAATTTGAACATGAAATGCCTAAAACTGTACCTTACAAATGTAAGGACAGAAATCTGGAATTTTCCAACCATATATCTGACACTTCAAGTGAAGAGACATTTAAACACCATAGGAAACAACAAGAGTCAAGCGAAAGCAGTGACGAGAATAAAAAGAAAAATAAATACAGATCATCTGAGGAAATCTCTTGGGAGTTTAAGAAATTTAAACCACCCATGTTTAGTGGGTAAATTGAGAAGGGAAAAGAGGCATAGGCCTATTTGTCCGAAATGAAAAAGTATTTTCAAATATATAATTACTTATATGAGTTAAAGGATAAAATGGCCATCTATAATCTGACCAGGAAGATAGATATATGGTGGCAAGACATAAAGAAGGTTAAAGGGATAAAATAGAAATATGTAACTTGGAAAACATTCAAGTAACTATTTAAAAGAAAATACTTATCAGAACAATATTATGAAGAAAAGGAAAAAGAATTTTATGAACTAAGGCTAGGATCCATGACAATGAAAGAACTCTGCAGTAAGTTCTTTATCCTACTTCGTTATGTTCCCTATATAATTGATGAAAAACCTAAAATTCAGTGATTCCTTAGTTGTTTTCCCATCATGTTCAAATAACGGATTGAGTATGACAATCTGAAGACGCTAGAGGAAGCGATGAGGAAGGAAAACTTCTGTTATGACGAAAAAAATAATAAAAGGAAAAGTATACGACTAGCTTGGAAAAATCAAAGGCCAAATAATTTTGATCCCAGGATAAAACAAAATAAGTTCCATAAACACACGAGAAATAAATATAGAGGGTATCAGGGTAATAATTACAAAATATTTAAACCCCAATACTCTGCAATAAAAGAACTTGCAATTGTTCTTAATAAAATCCCAACACAGAAAGAACTCTTAAAATGTTGGGAGTGTGGAGGGCCACACTACTTTAAGGACTATCCAGCAAAGAAAAATAATTTTAATGTTTATTCTATCTAGGAAGTAGTCAAAGTTGGGGACATGCCCAGAATCTGCACTGCATTGGAAAATTGTCAAGCAGACCACCATAATTCTATGGTTGAAATTGAAGTTATGATAAACAATCAACCTATCTCTATTTTAATTGATCCAGGTGCAAGCTTGAGTTATATATATCCTAGAATAGTTGATTTATGCAATTTGGTACCTGAAAAGTTTGACAAATCATGGCTAGTACAATTACCCACAGGTACAAAACAAAAACGTTATTAGTCATGTTAATGTAAATATTCCTCCTTTAGGATCCTATGACTTATTAATAGGAATGGATTGGCTAGAGGAACATAAATTTGTGTTAATTTTTTTTTATAAAATCTTTACTTGTACTGATGATAATGCAAACAATATAAAAGTCAAATGGATCCCTGGGAAGGTGACCATTCGAGAATTATCTACATTACAAATGAAAATATCAGTAAGAAAAGGATGTAAAGTGTTTGCAGTCTATATAATGAATGGTAATGAAAATGATAACAAACTTAAACTAGAAGACAAAACAGTATTGAAAGAGTTTGAAGACATCTTTCCGGAAGAAATCCATGGACTTCCTCTGAAAAGAGCTATTGACTTCCTAATCGATCTAATACTCGGAGTGGTACCAACATTGAAAGCTCCATATCAAATGAATATAATATAAATTATAGAGATAAAATTACAACTACAAGAACTAATCGATAAAAAGTACATTCGACCAAGTGTCTCTCCCTGGGGAGCACCGGTCTTGTTTGTGAAAAAGAAGGATTGGAATTTAAGATTATGTATAGATTACCAATAGTTAAATAAAATGACTATTAAAAACCATTACCCACTCCTTCAGATATATGATCTATTTGATCAATTCCACGGAGAAACTATCTTCTCAAAGATAGACTTAAAGTTGGGTTACATCAAGTACAAATAAAAGATGAGGACATATTTAAAACAACATTTAGGAACCTCTATGGTCACTGTGAGTTTGTCGTAATGCCTTTTGGGTTGAAAAATGCACCTACTGCATTCATGTGTAATAATGAACAACATATTAAGAAACTACCTAGATAGGTTTGTGGTTGTCTTCATCGACGACATACTAATCTACTCTAAGAATGAACAAGAACATAAAGAACATTTAAGAATAGTTTTGCTAGTACTAAGAGAACAACAACTTTATGCAAAATTCAGTAAATGTGATTTCTTTAAAGATAAGATTCAATACCTCAAACACGTAGTGTCTAAGTATGGAATCTCAGTTGATCCATACAAAGTAAAGGCCATCATGGAACGGCCAGTTCCTAAAAACATCTTTGACATCATATCATTTATGGGAATTACCGGAATTTCATAGAAGGCTTCTCTAACATTGCCTAACCCATAAATTCTTTACAAAAGAAAGGTAAAAAGTTTGAATGGATTGAAATATGCATGGAAAGATTTAACAAACTAAAACACCTATTAACTACTACCCCGATCTTAAAGATTGTTGATCTATTCAAGGATTGCGCCGTATGTATCGATTCTTGCAATGAAGGGCTAGGTGGATTTTTATTACAAAAAAATTATGTTGTGGCATATGAATCCAAGAAATTAAAAGAATGTGAGAAAAACTATGCAACACATGATTTAGAACTTGCTGGCATAATTCACGCCTTAAAAATGTGGCGACACTACTTAATTGGAAGAATTTTTTTACTCATGTCAGACAACATAAGTCTTAAATACGTATTTGACCAACATAATTTGAATGCAAGATAGGATAGATGGATGAAAAACATAAAAGACCATATTCAGGGCATCTGGTTTATCAGAAAATGATCACTATGATCAGAAAGGATTTCTTTTGGCCAAATATGAAGAAAGAGGTGGATGAGTACTTAGCTCTCTATCTTGAATGTCAGCAAATCAAGGCAGATCATCAGCATACCATAGTACTGTTGCAGAAACTAACCATTCAAAAATGGAAGTGGGAGACAATAAGTATGGATTTCATCACTAGACTACCCAAAATTTTTAGACAACATGATTCCATCATGGTTGTGGTTGACAAATTAAGTAAAGTTTCTCATTTTATACCTGTTAAATCTACCTATAAAGCTGTTAACATTGTAGATATATTCATGAAAGAAATATTCAGTCTACACGGTGTACCGAAGGTAATAGTCTCAGATAGAGACACAAAGTTTACATGTAACTTCTCGAAAGTCTTGTTCAAAGGTTTGGGCACACAGTTAAATTCCAGTACCGCATATCATCCACAAACATATGAGAAAACTGAAAGAGTAAATCAAGTCTTAGAGGAAATTATTAAGGATGTATTTCATGGACAAAACAGGTAAATGAGAAGATTACATGCACTTAGTTGAATTTGCATATAATAATATTTTTCAAATTTTAGCAGGAATGAGTCCATTTGAAATATTATATGGGCGTAAATGTAATACTCCAATTTCATGGAGTAGCCCAGTTGATAGATTAATGTTAGGAATTGACTTATTAAAAGATATGGAACTAACCGTGAAACATATACAACAAATTTGAAGGTTCCCCAAGACAGGCATAAAAGTTATGTTGACTTAAAAAGAACTCCTAGAGAATTCTAGGTGTGTGATCATGTGTACATAAAGGTAAAGCCTAAGAAAAGTACCTTGATATTGGGAAAGTATAAGAAACTGCCACCTAGGTATTGCAGGTCATTTGAAATTCTAGCTAAAGTAGGGTCGGTTGCATACCAGTTAGCCCTACCACCCAATATTAAAGTGCAGAATGTGTTTCACATTTCTATATTGAAAATATATGTACATGATGCTTCTCATGTGATTATTGGAATGTAATCTAGGTGGAAGCCAAGGGAGATTTCCAAGTGGGACCGAAGCGCATTCTCGACAAGAGATAACTTTTACTCCAGAACCGTACCATAAGACATGTAAAGGTGCAATGGAAGCACCTTAGTCTGGAAGAAGCTACTCGGGACTTGGAAAGTAATATGTAGGAGGCATATCCAGGCTTGTTCTAAGAAGGTGGAATGGAAGAATAAAAAAAAGAGTTATAGCACCGAGGATGGTGTTATCCTTTAAGGGGAGGTGTATGTAATACCCCCCGAATTAATAATTATCATTAATTCTGTTGGAAAATACTTTATTGATTTTTTATTATTATTTTTGACAAGAAGGTAAAAAATAAAATAGTTTGTAATAAAAACATTTTTATTTAATAAAATATGTTGAAGGGAGACAAAAGTGGATATAGATTTTGAAGAGTGTTTGTTGACCCACAAGAGGAAAAATAAAAGTGGCAAAACCCACTAAGTGAGAACTCGAGATGCAGGAGTAATCATCCCCAAAAATCAGGTCCACACTCCTAGTTGAGTGCTAAAGAGCAAGAGGCTCATAAATGAACAAGTCCTAGGAAAAATACTATATATTAGTATGTCCATGAGAAACAAGAAGCTAGCATTGGATGGGGATTATCATCTATAAAATGAAAGAGATGGCACATTAAGGATTTTTTCTCTTGTGGTTCAACGAACAGGCTCGAGGGTTCTGGAGCAGGTAATTTGGCTACTCTGGGAGTTGGTTGGGAGGAACAACTTCTCCACATTTGTTTTCCCAACATTGGTGCTAGGTTCTTATTTCCTGTTTTAAATGATTGTAGAGCATGTATAAATTTTAGATTGAAGGATATTAAAGTATAATTTATCTTGTTTAGTTAGTTTACTGCTATTATGCTTGAATGATTTATAATTTCTGATTTTGCACCAAATGGATTAAATCCTCTGTTTTTGGAACTGTTTTGGATATTCCTATTGTGTATTTCCTGTTTGTATCAAATTCTGTAAATCTTCCTTAATTCCGCTTCTCGATTTTAGATGCCGACTGAAATGTTAATGTTGGTTTATGGTATAGAGAAATTGAAATCCAATTACAAAGAGAGAACCTTAATTTATTTGGCGCATTATAGATTCACGACTGTTAAATCATGTACAAAACGATGGAATCAAGAAAGGTTAAGCATCAAGATAATCTTCATATCTAATTAACTTATAGTAAAACAAAACCCCAAGTTTTTAAACCAAAACCCTTTGAATCTGCATTGTTAAAGAATTGATATGCAAGGTTAATTGTTGATCCGCAAAGAAAAACAGATCAACGACTAAGATCTAAGCTGCAAGGAGATCGATGGCTCACGAGAATTGTGAAAGTCCAAATTGCGGAATCCTAGTTTGGAAAATTTGGATGGCACACCCACAATCCGCAATCCGCATTGCAGAAGGTGTTGATCCACAAAGAAACTAGATCAATGGTTAGGATCAAAGCTACAAGAAGACCACCGACTGACAGGAGTTGCAGAAGGCTGAATGCGGAACGATAATTTTGTATGTTAAAGTGTAAAACCTGCAATCTGCAATCCACATTGCGGAAGGTGTTGATACACAAGGAATTTAGATCAATGGTATAAATTAAATCTGCAAATGGGAGTTGCAGAAGCTTCAGTACATAATGCACAAGTGTTGTAAAGGAAAGTATCCTATGGATAGGGTTTAAGAGGCCATCAACCTACTAAGGTTGAAAAGTGGATGCAAATGGTTCTGTAAGTAAATACAAGCAAGATTAGAGATTAGAATGGTCCATACCTTTTCCAAACGAAGGTTGATCCAAGCTGCCCTTCAATCCTCCTCTTGCTCCTCTTTCTCCAAGAGACCTGCAAAATGAATTATACCTTCCTCAAACCAATATGACCACATATAAAGCAATGATAATCAAATAAACATGAAATAATAATCTGATTAACATCATAATATGATCATAAACAGAGATTCAATCACACATTGAGCAATTAATTGGGAAGAAGAAGGACATCACATCTTTGTTAATCTTGAAAACAAGTACAATTATACCTTCTCTTCAAGTTTGGCACCTCACGAAATGTTGATCTGGTTCTGTTGCTTCTCTTATCCAAGGAACTCAACCTCCAAGCTCTGCAACACACGGAGAATTCTTCTAGGGCAAATGTGTGGGCAAAGAGAGTACCAATTCCTCCAGCATAATGATGCAAATATTCAAGTCTCATCTCATGGACCTCCCTAACTCTATTTATATGCTTATTGAAGAGTTAGGGTCAAAGACAAAGTAGTTACAACTGAAGGAGTCAGTTGCATAACTACCCTAACTACCCAAATTACTTGAATTTCAAAATATATTTTTTTTGACATTTTTTGGACGCGTATGCGGGTATTATATACAGACAGTCGCATGTGTACATGGGTTTCCTTAAGGAAACTCATGTACACATCAAAAAACTCATTTTTAGCGTACTTCTAGGCATTTTTAGACTTTGGTGTCTTCTAGAAAGTTTTAGCTAAATATATTTCGAAGGGTGCAAAGATAAGGTCAAATGGAGTTACAAAATTCAAGATATGGGTCCTCCAATTTAGGTGTTTTTTCAGTGACTTTTCATGAAGTGTTGACATGCAACGAAAACATAGGAAAGTGGTCACAGGAAGATATGTGTCATTTTGAGCTATAAAAGATGCCCCCTAATGTATGAGGTTAGAGGGGAAGACGATAGCCGAAATAAATTATAAAGGAAACAAATGAGTATGGAGAGAGCAGAGAATCCAAGATCAAAAGGCTCAAACAAAGGAACCTGAAAGAGAGATAAATGTCAGAAAAACTGATCTCTAGGACATACAAGTCCATATACAAATCATCGCCATAAATATACAAGCGGATCCAACATATGTATAACTGATGAAACTATCATGGTCGCTCAATATGCAAAAAGGCGCCATATCAAATCGAAAGGATCCATGGACACAAATGAACAAGGTGGATCCTTGCTCAATAATCGATCATAGCCACAAAAATACAAGGTGGATCTATGTCTCAGCAAAATGTCATATAAAGTGTAACAAGGTCTTGCGCAACTTGGGAAATAGCAAAAATGATGATGCTATTGTCATCCCAAGGTCTTCAATCCAAACCACCCAAAAGGTATGAATCCTAACCATGTGAATAAAGGAGTTGAAATCGAACATGGAGGAAACCATCTGATTACCAGCCAATAATGAGAGCCGTTAACAAACGTGAGGGAACCCACCATTAATGAAAATGGTCCCTAAGGTACCTAGTACATTGTAATAAGTGTGAATACAAGGACTTGAAGTCGAACACTTGAAGAATCCATCGAGTAGGAGACATTAAGGTATTCCCACTACTCAATAGCGAGGGAAATTGCCACTAATGAATGCAATCCCCAAGTTACTGTCATAAAACTATAAATCTCATTCCTAGACCAAGAGGTGTTGCAGTCGATAGGAAGAGATTCGTTGGAAGGAAGGAATTAAGGCATCCTTCATCATCCAACACGAGGTAAGTCAAAGACTAATTGGATATGAAATTGGTACTAAATTTCACGACAAGAAACGCCAAAGACATGATGTAATGAACTGATACCAGGGAATGGCCAACACAAAAGGTTAAGGCAACTGCATATTATCTGACAAAGGTTTAATCCTTGAACAATGAGCATGAAACAAAAGTGACTTAGGAATATTTTGACACAAAAGGACCAACGACACAAAATTTCAATGTAGGAGACATTGATAGATTCCCCATATAATTGGAAAAGAGACCAACTAGAGGAGTAAGAAAATCTGAATCGGGATAAGGTCAAAATACTAGGACCCAACTGTTGATAGACTCAAAACTGGTGCTTTGTTCAAGGAAACAAGACTTGCTTCCATGATGTAAAAAACATGTGAATGAAATTCCCTTCCCCTCTTTCTTGTAAAGGTTTAACGAGTCCAAGAAATCAAACTCGGGACCATCTTCATTTTTGGCAAGCTTGAAGAAGAGACAGAAGAATGCGTGATAAAGCACCGATTCGTGGATTTTACGAGCCCGAACTAGTAAAAGCTCAATGGTGTTTTCATAGTTTAAAGAGTCTGAAAACTCCAAAGAAGACTCCAGAGGGGTCCTTTTTCATCCAATTTAGTCTCCCGAGGTTAGAAAAGTATAAAACAAACCACAGAAGAACTCTCTTAGCTTCCGAAGAAGTAAGGTGCACCTTTTTCATATTTAGTCGGGGAGGTCTGAAAAAGGTTAAATTACCACCTACCCAATGCTCCTTCAAAAGCATCATATAGCCTGAGTTTAATGAGTGTTAAGAAAGGCAATATCACTCAGAAAGATCCATTTGATTACGAGAAATGGGGCTTACAACAATAAAATTGATGCTTTGTTCTTTAGGGTTTAACGAGCATGACAAAGACATGAAGTACACTCGAAATCATTTTCATGTTTTGGTCCAGAGCATAAAAAAGAGAAAACTAAGCTCATACTCAGGGTTCCTTTTCTGTAAATTTAGTCCCTCAGGTCCGGAAAAGCAATAAACCTATACCTGAGATCACTCTTCTCAATTCCGTAGAAAAGAGAGTGTTCCTTTCTCGTATTATTCCACATGGTCCGAGAAAGCGATAACCTACCACCAATGTGGATTCCCATTCATATATTCTTAACGAGCCTGAATGAACAAGTTTAATCGGCAGTCAATTCTATTTTGAGGAGTTATACCTAGGCCTAAATAAACTCAATATCTTTCTCATGAAGTTTTAACGAGTCTGAAAAATTCAACTCGCAGCCTCCTTACTGTTTTTAACGAACTCGAAGGAGAGAAAAATAATGCTCTTAATGTGAGGAGATGAGTGTCAGCGGCAAGTGAAACTAGTTCCAAGCGCAAGGAACAAACCTATGCATAATGCAAGGAACATAAGCAGGATAAAGATACTCGGGGAACGTCTCCTAAGGTAAAAGGTGTCAAGTTGCAAAAGCAAAATGACACAAGGCTTAGCAGCGATGAGAACAAAGATGATGGCTTATACAATGACCTAAAAGTGTGGAAGCCGACATTAGGCTCATAACCGCAAGCAGGGCACATGCAAATGCAGTTACAGCTTGAACAACAAGGTGAGGCTAGTAAACAGTTGTGAATCCAACTAAAAATCCTGTCTCCAAGAAACAACAACATCAAAATCATATTCAGAAGAAAATATCCGATGCGGGTCACTTTGGTAGAAACACATGTGATTTTGCTATATTCTACAAAAGGGAAATTCAAGGCAGAATCGACCGAAGAATATTCTATAACACCAAGGCTCAAGGGTTTATAATTAGTAAGATCAACCTTAGAAGGAGAGCAAAAATAAACAAGGGAGATAGAGTCTGCAGGAACAAACTCAGTATCACAGGAGTTGAAAAATTCATAAGAAAAAATCAAGCTCATTAGGATCACTGACTTGCTGTTCAAAGGAAGAGTCAAAAGACTCAACAAGACCAACATAAAAAGAAAGGTCAGGCTTATTAGGAAAATCAAGGTTAGACTTAGACACAACTAAAACAACATCCAATAGAAGATTAGACTATATCAAAGACTCTAGGAAGACTTCATCTAAAGGAAGGAGATCATCCGAGATAGGACACATGTCTAAACTTTCAAATGGATTGACAGAGTGGAGAGTGGGCTCCATAGTCTATATAGGATGACTCACCTGGTCAACTATTGGGACCAAGTCTCGAGAAGGTAAGCATGAAAACAGAGGCTGCTTATCAGTAGCAATTGAACGCAAAGGACATGAGGCCACATAGCTCACCTGTGGCGAGGTAGTGTCTACAGAAACACTGGGAATTAATAAAGGAAAGATATGGTCTCTAGTTGGGTCAAGAGATGGATCAAGAAAATCCAACTGATCGATAGTGACAATTTCTTCGCCATGATTAAAGTACATCACACGAAAGAATGTTGACACCACAACTTGCATGGCATAAACATAATAATGTCCAAGGAGCATATTGAAGTCCAAGGGGTCTTCTATTAGCATGAAGTCAACTAAGACTGTCTTCCCACCCAAATTAATAGGTGTTTGAGAGAGAGTTCCCAAGGCTATACAAGTTCTTCTATCAAATGGCAGTAACTAACTAGCAGTCGACACAAGGCTGGGAGATCCCATGCCTCGCCAAGAATGAGTAGACACGATACTAACTGAGGCTTCTTCATCAACAATACAATGAGAAATCGTGTATGATTAAAATTTGACCTTTATCTGGAAAGGTGCATTAGAAGGAAGGCACAGCTGAACTAGGCTATCCCAATCAAGGGAAGCAATCTGAGAGCTTGGTGGGGGTTGATCTGAAACGAGTTCAGTGCCACCTTGTTCAGTAAGTTCTAAATTGGCAGTGAAGAAAATGTGACTAGCAGACACTTCACTCTACAAAGTAAGAGTGGGATTGATCGACAATGGAGCTAATCCATATGGGGATCGGTGGCCACCCACCTATTCCACTGGCTCAAAACAATTGTCCATTGTGGTAGTTTCCTAGTTATTTTTCTACATTTTTTCGGGTCCTAAACTTTCGGGTCTGTTTTGAGGCCCTAAACGACGTTTTTTGGAGATTTGAGGCCAAATGGTTTCCATTGGCATCCATTTGGCTGACCAAAAGTTGTAAAGCTTAGATAGAATTTTCCAACGATCTATCGAACGCCTAAATCGGAGATCGTATGCAAAAGTTATGACCCTTGGAAGTTGACTGTTCAACTTACCACCTTGGGGCCGCAAACTTTATGACAATTCATCTTCCAGGGTTACGTTTTGGACTTTTGGGGTTCTCACCCTAATTATTATTATAAATAGGCCCCTTTGGCCTCATTTTGTAATCATCTTGGCACGGATGAGCGTAGCAGCCACATCTCTTCTCAGATATAGCTACCACCATTATAGCAATTGTATTACAATCTGTTCTATTTCCGCCATTTAATAGAATATGTGTTTACTGTATCTTTGTTATCTTTGCAAAATGTCTATTATTATGATTCTGTATATGTTCTTTCATTTCGTTCACACATAAATCTGGATCAGTGGTATCAGAGCAATCTGCTTTTTGATTGTTTCTCGGCGCATGTCCCCGACGAGGTCTGAGTATAGAGAGTTTGGTCTCGAACTAGTTTCACTTGATCATTCTCGCGGTCCCAAACGACCTCCCATGGCGGAAGAAAAGAGAGACGATGTAGCAGGAGATCCTATCAAGTCACTACTCGAGGAATCCCTCGAGCAACAGAGGAATGAGATGATGGATAGTTTCACCCAAATCCTTCAGAGAATGCCGGCAGCGCTAAGTGCATCTTCAACAAGCAGCCGGTTCGTGGATGCAACTCCTTTCAAGGTACAAGTTAACTTTGATATTCCTTTATTTGAAGGCAATATCAATGCAGATGCCCTGGATAATTGGTTGAATGTTCTAGAAGGGTATTTCTCTATCCATAATTTTTCTGACAAAGAAAATATCACCTTTGCGCACCTTAAGGTAGTCCCCCATGTCCAAAATTGGTGGGGTACTTATTGTGAGCAAAACTCATCAGACGAGTCTGGAATGTTTGAAACAAATCCCACATGGACCTCTTTGATAGATGTCGTCAGGGAACAGTATTACTCTGTGGGAAACTATGATGACTAGTACACAAAATGGACCATTTTGCGTCAAGAAAGGGACCAGACGGTGTCGAAGTACACCAACAAATTTCATACCTTGCGTACAAAGTTGAGTATCAAGGACTCCGAGTGACACCTGATTCTGAAATATCGCAGTGGTCTACATCAGTACATCCGAACTGAGATGGAATTCCTCAACATGTCTTCACTTGGATCTGCCTATCGGTATGTTGTCAAAATAGAGGAGAAATTTTAACAAAAGAACAAGGGAGACTCTGGACCTGCGCACCCATCGCAAAAGCAAGGCAAGGGAAACCCTGGCCTGCATAACACAGGACAAGGAAAAGACAACCAGTTCCCGCCACAAGCAAAGAAGGGAGATGGAAATACAAAGAAGGACACCGGTAAGTGGTGCGAATTTCATAAAATCCCTTGGCACAACATTGATGAATGTCACTCAAAGAAGTCATTAGTGGCCGAGATCAAATATTCAGAATCAGATCCTGATTCTGATTCTGAACCCAATGCCACAGCTGCATAGAATGGGAGGTAGATCATTTATGTAGACCCCACTGCCACTGTTGCTACTACACATATTCAACTAGAGGATCTTGAAGAGTCAGAGGCAGAGGAGCGCCTATTCCACTCGCAGATGTGGGTGAAAGGGATTCCTCTACATTTTGTTGTTGACAACGGCAGCCAAAGGAACCTGATCTCAGCAGAAGTTGTGAAGAGATTGGAGCTTCCAACAACACCACACCTGCAACTTTACAGCATCGGTTGGCTAATCCAAGGACAAGGTATGCGCATTACTCAACAATGCCTCCTACCATATGGCATCAATCCTTTCAAATATGAGGTACTGTGTGATGTGGCGCCACTTGAAGTCTGTGATGTTCTTTTAGGACAACCATATATGTGGAAGCGTCATGATGTATATGAGTCACGACATCGCAGTGTCATTGTTACTTTGGGAGGAAAATTCTATCGAATACCAAATACCATTGCACCTAACAAAGTCTCGCAAGGTAGGAAGATAAGCTCCCACATCAAAAAATTATTCCTCTTCACAATTGCATCTAAAGGAGAACATAAGATCACAGAGACCTCCACACCCTCTACACAGGGTGTCTCTGCTCATTAGACACAAGAAGAAGACAGAGACATTGTTTCCTTATCTATCCGAGTACGTATACGATGCAAGGCCATGCATTCAAGGTGCTCATCCATAAACAAATCATCCATACAACAATTACAGCCTTCTCGAGATGTCAAAGAAAGGAAGCCTCTTCACTTCAGCAAATGTCGCACTAGGAGATCAACTCAACACACAGTTCGAGATATGATATGGGATTCAACGCACTGGAGACCATTGCTTCCTAAGGAGGGAGGATTGATCCAGATGGAGATCGGTGGCCACCCACCTATTCCACTAGCTCAAAACAATTGTCCATTGTGGCAATTTCCTAGTTATTTTTCTACAGTTTTTTTGGGTCCTAAACTTCTGGGGTCGTTTTGAGGCCCTAAACGATGTTTTTTGGAGATTCGGGGCCAAATTTTTGCCATTGACATGCATTTAGTTGACTAAAAGTTGTAAAGCTTAGATAGACCTTTCCAACGAGCTATCAAACGCCCAAATTGGAGATTGTATGCAAAAGTTATGACCTCGGGAAGTTGACTGTTCAACTTACCACCTTGGGGCCGCAAACTTTATGATGGTTCATCTTCTAGGGTTACGTTTTGGACTTTTGGGGTTCTCACCCTCATTGTTATTATAAATAGGCCCCTTTGGCCTCATTTTGTAATCAGATTTGCACGAATGAGCGTAGCAGCCACATCTCTTCTCAGAGATAGCTACCACCATTCTAGAAATTGTATTACAGTCTGTTCTATTTCCGCCATTTAATAGAATATGTGTTTACTATATCTTTGTTATCTTTGAAAAATGTCTATTATTATGATTCTATATATGTTCTTTCATTTCTTTCACGCATAAATCTGGATCAAGAACCGATTCAACCGCTTCGTGAAATTCACTCTCTGAAGGGAGAGTGGGATTGACCAAAGATGACATTGGTTCAATCACATCAGGATCACTCTCCGAACGAAGAGTGGGATCGACCAAAGATAATATTGGTTCGACCACTTGATAAACCAAAGGTTGAGTAGGTTGTTGAGAAACTATAGGTTGTTCAGGAGAAGGAAATTCTTGAGTCTTGGACCACACTCTTTGCACCTCTGCGATAGCAGGGAACTGGTGAGTAAGATGATCTCCCTCACATAGCTTACAAGGGAACTTAAGTTTGCACTTCGAACGACCAATTTTCTCAATGGTGTCAACATGACTAGTAGTGGCTAACTGTTTTCTCTCAGCATGACCTACAGAGGCTGAGATGTTTCCCTCAGCATGACCACCAGAGGCTGGGTGACTGGGTCCAACCTGACTAAGAAAGGTTGGTTGTTGAAAATCTTCAGGATGTTAAAAAATGGGATGACCATGAAACCAAACTCTTCGCACCTCGGTGATAGAAGGGCATTTATAAGTAAGGTGGTCTCCCTCACAAAACTTACAAGGAAACTCGGGCTTGTGTTTTTAATAGGTAGTCTTTTCAACAGTGTCAAAATGACTTGCTGTAGTTGAGTGTGTGCCTCTAGCATGAACTACAGAGGCTGGGTGAATGGATCCAACATGACTTGCAGAGGTTGGATGAGGAGGTTCAACTTAAACATCAGAGGTTGAACGGGTGCCCTCAGCATGAACTGCAGAGGCTGAGTGACTAGATCTGACGTGACCTGGAAAGGTTGGAAGGATCCTACCAGCATGATCAACAGAGGCTGGATGGTGAAGATCAACTTGACTTGCAGAGGTTGAGTGCTTAGATCCAACATGACCTGCAGAGGTTGGATGGGTGCCCCCAGCATGAACCACAAAGGTTGGGTGGTGAGGTTCAACTTGACTTGCAGAGGTTGAACGGGTGCCCCCTTTCTTATGTGCCTTCTTCCTATTCCTCCTTCTTTTACTCCTTTTAGACTATCGGTTACTAGTATCAGTACTTTCATCGCATGAGGTAGAAGGAGGAGGAGAATCAACTACAGGTGAAGGGGAAACAGTGTTTTGATGCCCTTTATATAAGGAGTTTACTTGTGAAGCATCAGGGGCATTCAGGACAGTTGAAGTGGAAAACAACCACATCGGTAGCCCTAGGGTGAATCTAGGAAGATGCAGGGTGGCCATCAAGGGAACACCAACATTGCCCTTGAGAGGAATAGTTCAAGGATTTCCCAGCATGGGTATCTCTTGGTTGGTGTTCAAAGGGGTGCTAGCCATAGTTTCAAACTAGGAGACAAATTCTGAGGTTGACAGGCAACCAAAAATGTAAAGCACACACCTAAAGGCACACTAATTACAGACAAACCACACAGCACTCACTAAAAATTCCTAAAGCCACACAGAAAAACATGTATAAGATATGCTTTCCAGAAGAAAGCTGATAGACAGTTACTTGGAGTCCCTATAGATGTTCTTAGGCACAAGCAGAGGAATCACCCACTGCCCTCCCACACCTTCTACCGAGGTTACTTTCCAAGCCCATCCAAGGTCAACCAGAAATACCCTTCCGGTGTACCTGTGTATGAACCTGTTGAGGCCTGGAAAATCGTAGGTAACAACAGTTGGGGATTCTCCCCAATAAATGTTCCCAACTATCCCGTTACTATTTGGTATGGGGAATCCATCCGGTTTATGGTCCGGTTACCGTAGGTCAAATAACAAATTAAAATGTTTTACCGGTTACGGCCTGGTCCATCGTGTATATTTTTAGTTTTCTGTGTTTAAGTTATGATGTGCAAGTGCCCATCTAAAAATGCAAATGATAGAGATAATGAGGAGTGTCACAATGTGATGCGCAAGTTCTTACCTCTCGTCTTACCTCTCTCCCATCTAAATCACAAACAACAGGAAACTAATTATAACTAACTAACCTATCCCTAGGAAGAATAATTATGGGTTATCAATGAGTAATGTATTTCTATGCATGTATTAGGAAAAAATATAGATAGCTGTTATTAATTTCAGAACACCTGAACATTAATAGAAATATGAACAACATGATAGCTTATCGTTAATTGTGACCTTCATTACTCACAGTGGAAATTTCACAGAATAAACTAGAAGACATTCATAACATGAACAGAAATTCAATGAGTTAGAACGATCTCACAGTTAATGGACATAAGATGAAAACGAAATAGTTCACATTCAACTGATCCATAGCAAAGTATTTGAAACATTTCACCAAACTTTCTCCAGCAGAAACTTGTAATTCTTTATTGTAAAAGGAAGTAGTTCTTCTTACAACATACTCTCAAAATGGCCTAGGATAGAAGTCCCATCTACATCTAAACTCTCCTTTATTTATACAAAAAAGAAAAACCTTTGGGATGCCCCTTAATGACTTTTGGGCTTCCCCAACCTTTCAGTTCCAAAATTTTGTCTTGTAGTATGTGCTCATAATTTATATAATATATTACATTTAAAAAAATATATTTTAAAATACTTTATGAAGAGGGGCCCGCTTGGTCGTTGATGAACTTTTTCCATGCTTGAGCCTCCACTACTATACCTTCAAATCTGGAGCATTCAAGAAAATGGATATTTATCTCATATTTGGCTACCTGGTTCCTTACCCCTTCTATTCTTCCAGAACTGAGGCACAGCTGATCCTTCAGGAGGTGTATACTTACAGTTGCATGTGCCACTGCATTCTTTAAAATCTATTCATCTAGATCCTTTACTTGTTGGATCTCTTGCTAGTCTTCCAGGTATCTATTCTTTAGATGCTTTATAAACAATTTATGCTCTGGTATTGCGTCCAATCTTCTCTCTGCTGAAAACTGGCATCTATTGTATGTAGCAAGCACCCTCCTGCAGTATTCGAAACATGCTCCCCTTGTTTTCTTTACAGTTTTCTTGAATTCTTCCACAACATTGATTGCAAACTCTAATAAAAGATAGTCCTACTTTAAAATTTGTTGGTATTTAACTCGTAGCTCCACAGGACATTCCTAATTTGTTTCTATCCACACTATTCTTCCCGTCAGAAGCTCCAGAATCTCTTGAGATCTGTCCAAAAAATAAGATGTAGTGTCCAAAATTTCTTCTAATCTGCTATCTATTTGTAAAATATTACATCTTTCTTCCTCAATACACATTTGCAAATGGTGGATCTTCCTTCTTTGAGTTAGAACATGTTCTTTTAAAGGATGGAAGTCTATCTTCTATTCTATAGCATCCTTCAGTGATGTTGTCAATGAAGTATTCTATTCTTCCAAGGCTGCCACCTGTTTTTGATATTGCTTTTCTCTTTCTTTTGTGGCGGTCTTCTCTGTTTCCAACTCAGCAATTATGCTTTGTAACTGGTCCTTCTCTACACTCAGAGTTTCATAGGACACCTGAATGTCATCTTTCTCAGTTTTCAATACTTGATGCTCTAGATATAACCTTTGTAATTCTACTAAGCTGTTCTGAGCATCCTTTTTCATTTTCTCTACAGAGACTTCTAAAGCCACCTTATTTTCCTGCAGAGTCTAGAGTTCTGTCTTTGAAGTCCTCACTTCATTCTTCATGTCCTCATATTTCCTTTTCAATTTATGACCTTCATCCATCTCCTTCTTCAGTGTTTCTTTTAATTGTGTCGTGTTCTTTATTGACTTTTCAAGATCCGTCATCAGCCTATCTACATTATCTTCAGTAGCTTGGGTTAATGCCACCCCAGCTCTTACTATCAATCTTGGATTTGCATTTGTTCCATACACCAAATTCTTATCAGTTATAATCTTTCCGAATTTTCCTCCAGTTTCAACCTTTTTCTCGGTTCTTTTAACAATCCTTTTCTTCTCCTTGTCATAGAAAATAGTACTGAAGTCAGGTACTTCCTCCCCTTCTTTAGGCATGAAAAGGATCAGATTCATTCCAGAAAACGAAGCTTTCCCTATTTTGCTGCCAAAAGATGCAGCAGGATCCTGGGGATCAGGATTAAATTGTTCATGTTCTTGATATGTATGATCCTGTCCCCCTTGTGTATCTATCTGCTTAGAAGTCTGTTGGTATTTTTGAGATCTTGTTAATCTCAGACCTTCACTTTCTTCTTGTCTTTTCTTTATCTCTACTTCTTCATTTCTCTTTCTCTCCTCCTCTTCCTTCTTTGCTGCTTCCTGTGTAGCTCTCTTTCTTTCTTCCTCTTCATTCTTCAGCCAACTCTCTGCATCCTATGCTAGCCTTCTAGCATCTTCTTCTCTCTTTTTGGCCTTCTCTATCTTAGTCTTTTGTGCAGTTTTGCCCTTTCCACCCACAGTGACTATTTTCTATTTAAATCTATTTTTTAGGGTGGTCATGTTCTTTGCACTACTGAATGTTTCCTCATCCTTGTCGCAAAAGTTGGTATATTCAAAATGAATGCTTGCCTCCTTGTAGTGATTTGCCACTTTATTTCGGGAGTCATTCCTGTGAAAGTTCATTTCACCAAAATGGAAATGCTCAAGCTCCTAAACAAACTTTGCAATCTGTTTTACCTTTGAAAACTTATAACTTCCCAGCCAGAAAGGTATTGCGGGATAGGATGCCTTCTTATGTTCAAACAGGAAACTTCCCACATGATCAATGTATACCTACCTAGCTGCCTCTTTATGTAGTACATAGTCAGTGGCATACTTAGGGAGTAGAGAAGGTGCTCTCGAACCCCCATACATTCTTATGTACAATCCTTCCTCAGTTAAATAATAGTCTCCCTATTCCTCGATGACCTTGAATGCTTCTTCAGACATGCAGTTGTATTTAGTCAGGAAAATTAGGGTGTACAAAGGCATGATGAAGTGTTCACATATTTCTCTATAGTAGCTATAGTATTTTTGGGCCCAAAACAATTTATATGATGTGTATACTAGGGTCCTATCCCTATCCCAATTACACCTCAAGGCTGGAAAAGACTGGGTACACAGTATACAGTCAACTAGGATAGAGCTCATATAGAACTCTGATTTCTTCTGTGACACTCCTCCCAAAGCTGAGGATATGCATGCTGAGAGGCTATTAGACACTATGTTTGACCAATTAAATATGGTTCCTTGAGTGTCCACATAGAGGATAATTGTTATCCATCCTATTTTGAAGCTTTTTCCATGAGCTCTACGAAAAATCCTATTCAGGATTAGTACAATAAATCTATAAGGAGTTCGGAGAGTGGATGTATCATATTCTCCTGAAGGCCTGGTTTGAAAATTCTTCCCTGGTATCATCATTCTTGTAACTATTTCTACCAAGTCCATAGCTGTCTCTTTCAACCATCTTTCTGTCAAGTAAATCTGAGCAGGAGGAAGATGATATGCCATAGAGACATATGCAAGGATATATGCATCATATCCCTACTTAGCAATATTTTCAAGGATCATCGTAGTTACATCTGCCCTAGGAAGAATCCAACCGATCACCTCTGAGCACAGGAACAACTCAGGTCTTGTGGCTACTTTCATAAGAGCCGATTTCTTGATGTTTGCATAAATGGCCAGCTCTTCGATTCCTGCATTAGGTACGTTTTGATTTACAATCATCCTGTATATCTCTCCCCATTTATAATCCGGTTCGACCCCAATGGTAGCTTTGGTATTTTCATATATGTATTCAACCCTGGTGATGATCTCAACCTCTAGTTCTCCTTCAACAACTAGAGCCTTCTTCTTTTGTCTTTTAGACATATCTTCTTTGCAACAATCACCCTATCATAAACATAGCATGTTCTTAGACCATTTAGTTTTTACCAAGTGAAACAATAATAACAAAAACTGTATCAATCTATTTACCTCTTCCATATACATTCTGAAAATTAAATATACATAGTATTAATGCATGAAAAGAAACATGACAAGGAAAAAATAAAATCCCGCAGTTATGTCTTAAAATCCTCTGAGTCCACTTTCTATAACTAAAAGCACAACCTTGATAGAACAGACTCTTCATCTTAATCTAGGCCGCATCTGAACTAACTCGAACTGCTCCGATAAAAGCATGAACCACATTGTCACTACTGCTGATCCTCAAAATGATAGACCCTATACTGTACTCCTCCTCTTAGAAAACCCTAACTATACCAAAACATTTAAAACCTCCGTCATCCCACGAAAATAGGGTAAATGCATACAAAAATTTAAACCCCCCCCTCAAACGACCATGAACAACCAAAGAATGGGTGGTGCAGACAGCGTAACGCTTGTCTGCACCGACCCCTTGATCTTTTAGATAGGAGAAAAACATACATAATAGCTCCAACAGTCACACGGGCTCAAAACTCCCCCCCTCCCCCCCTCCCCGCCAAAAAAATGTCACAACTCACTATTACCCTAAACTTTATGCACATACAGCGGAGATAAACATTCCAACCCATCCCACGGAAAAACCTAACCGGGGAAAATCTAAGTAGGGAAAACCACTATTTTAATCAACCAATAAAAATAAAACAATAAGGTCATGGATTGCCTACCTGGAAAAACGCAGTGCAATCGACGGGATGACCCAAAACCTCCATGGTAGCATGCTAACGATTTGAATCTGGACAGCTGGGCACGTGAAAAGTTCAATCGACAAGGACTGGAGCAATCTTCGAGTTCGAATACAGATAAAATAATGCTCCACCTCTATATATAAACCTTCAGTTAAAAAGAGTCAGCGGGAAAACCCTATCGACAGCTGAAAACACTAAATGTCAGGAGGATAGTTTGATTAACAACCACAATGGTGGACTTACAAACTACTACGGATCCACGACAACATAAAACTCGTCGGTGATAGGAAGGTCTAAAGGATAAAGGTCGAAACTTCAAACCACAACACTCTTCGGAGTATCGGCGATATAAATGTATCATTGCGACTTACTCTCTTACAAGTCTTGTGCTTTTGGACTTATGTCCTATTTCACAAGAATTTGCTCACATGCCTTTCTTACTGAATTTTGATTCAGGATCCTCTATCCCATAGTGTCCTTTTGTGTGAGTGGTGTACTTCAACTCTCAGCTCATGGACGGAGAGGATCTTTTGGCAATTCAGCACTTATGATTCAGCTCCTGCTTTGATTTATGATGCTTTCATCGGAGTTTTTGACTCTTTATTTGCCTTTTGGCATTCGTTTCCTGGCATGGGATCATTTATATTTAATACACTGTTCACTTTTCTCCTTTCCATGGGTCCTTTGCTGTTGCTCCTTAGAACATTTTAAATGTGACGTGGATGGAGCCTCGACATAGTACCCTAGACTCCTCGAATCTGGTTTATTTCACAAGGGTTAAGCAGGACTTCAATGCACACAGAGTTCTTCGAGAAAACTGCTATATTGGAAGAAATTATTTCATATAAATTAGCAATACACAGTCTGATACCAAAACATTTATCAAACCCAAAAATTTCGGATGTATTCCATGCAACTGCAGGTTTGCTCCCTTTATTGAAATCAACGAAACAAGCTAGAACGAAATGAACAAAAGCAAACTAGAAACATGACTCAAAAGACAGTCGGGCGGATTATTTATGTACAAGACAGAAAAATTAGACAGACTTAGGAAAAATAAGGTTTGAGAACCAAACTATTTATTGGTAGGTTCTCCTCCCACCCCTGCAGATCTTGCAACTTGTAGGTAGAAGGACCAAGCTTGGCTGCAATCTGAAAAGGGCCTACCCACAACTGCTGGAACTTGGTATGCTTTCCTTTCTCATCATGGGGGTGGTCCCATTTGAGCACTAAGTCTCCCACTTCAAAGTCTTTTGTCCCAGCTTTATGCTTGTCAAACCATCTCTTAACTAACTCTTGTTGCTGCTTAAAGCGTTCTTTGGCTTTCGACCTGGCTTCTTTAGCTTTCAGGAGATTATATATTCTTATTTGTAAAACTTCATCATCCGACCCCCTAGACTCCTGAGCTAGAATGGAATATGGTAGCATGATATTGGGAGGAAGGATGGCCTCTTTACCGTAGACAAGGGTATATGGAGACACTCCTATTGCAGATTTGGGGGTAACTCTGTCAACCCACAGGGCGTTTGGTAAGGCTGAGTGCCAACTCCTCTGGTTTTCTATGACAGTCTTCTTTAGGATTCTGATCAGATTTTTATTAGAGGATTCAGCCAGGCCATTCCCTTGTGGATAGTAGTTAGCAGAATAATGCAATTTTATCCCTTTATCATGAGCAAAAGCAGTTAACTTAATTGACGAAAAGTATTTAGCATTATCAAAAACTAACGAAATTGGAACTCTAAACCTGGTCATGATATGATCTTGTAGGAAGCTGATGACTTCGTCTTCATTTATCTTACGCAGTGGGATAGCTTCGACCCAGCGAGTGAAATAATCAGTCGCAGTAAGAATGTACTTGTGCTGCAGGGACGAATTTGGCTTTATTTCTCCAATAATGTCCAACCCCCATTGCTCAAATGGTTCCGTAATCATCACAGGCTTTAGGGGCGCTGTTGCTTTAGGCTGTCTTCCACCACACCTTTGGCAAATATCACACTTTCTGACGTGTGCGTGTGCATCCTTGAAGAGTGTAGGCCAATAATAACCTACTCTAAGGACCTTGTGGGTTGTGGTGTCCCCTGAATAATGTCCCCCAGTCGGACCATCGTGCAATTCAGACATTACTTTCTTAGCATCTTCTTTCTCCAAGCATATCAGAAGGACTCCATCGTAGTTTTTTCTGAATAGTATTCCTTCAACAAGTTGATAAGAGGCTAATTTAAGACGCAGCGCTCTTCTTTGATTGGAATTCCAATGTTCTGGAAGCAGTCCTGACTGTAATTAATGTACAAGGTCTCTATACCAAGACTCGGGAGCTGTAAACAAAGGGCATACATCCATTACATGTAATTCGACATCATCCCCCCAGGCTTGTTCTTCATTTTTACCACTTTTAGTCATCAATTTGCATAACCCTTGAGCTTTAACTATAGAGGCTAGCTTGAATTCAAGGTCGTACTCTTGAAGAGCTGTTACCCAGTTTCCCCTCCTTTCTCCTAACTCTTCCTGTATGAGAAGGGATCTTACAGCTGGGTAGGGGAATATTACCTTGGTTCGATTCTTTAATATATAAGGCCTGAATCGCTTTACTGCCTTAAACACTGCATAAGCTTGCTTATCAATGGCTGGGTAATTTAACTCAGCCCCCTACAGACCATTACTCATAAAGGCGATTGGGAATTCATCCCCCCCTTCTTCCTTTTGCGTGAGTACAGCTGCCAACGAATCATCGGATGCAAATGTATACATAATAAAGTCTTTATCAAAGTCGGGGCTTTTCAAGGAGGGAACGTGTGCAACAACAGTTTTAATTTTGTTGAAAGCGTCCTTCTCAATATCAGTCCACTTAAATTGTGCATTTTGTTTGACCATCTGCTGTAGTGGTTTGACAGTCTGAACGAAATCAGGCACAAACCTCCGTACAAAATTTATGGTTCCCATAAACGATTGCATTCCTTTTTTATTATGGGGCATGGGAATTTGTTCAATGGACTTAATTCTTTCTGGATCGATAGATTTACCCTTCTTTGAAACTATGTGCCCCAGTAACTTGCCCTCAGTGACGGCGAACATGCACTTCTTAGGATTGAGGGAGATGCCATATTTTCGATAGCGTTCGAAAATTTGCTTTAGGTGAAAAGCATGCTCTCCTCTTTTCTTCGAGAATATTGTAATGTCATCAAGGTACACCACAGTGCTTCATCCAATTAGTCCACAGAAATCTATGTCCATGGCTCTCTGAAATGTCACTCCAGCATTAATCAATCCAAAGGGCATCCTTCTATATGCAAAAGTTCCCCATTTTGTCCTGAACGTTGTCTTTAATCTGTCTTCTTCGGCTACCAACACTTGATTGTAGCCAGAGAACCTGTCTAATAATGAAAACAGTTCAGAACCTGAAACCATTTGTAGCAACTGCTCCATGGGTGGCACAGGATAGTTATCTTTATCCGATGCGCGGTTTAAGTTCCTGAAATCCACACACAGTCTGATTTCTCCTGACTTCTTTCTGATCGGTACAAGATTTGATACCCACTCAGAGTGTCTAACTTTAAAAATGATTCTAGCATCCAACAACTTCTTTACCTCACTCTGAATCAGTGGTTCCAGTTTTGGATGCATTTTCCTCAAGTGCTGCTGATATGGCTTGACTCCCGTCTTGATGGGAACAACGTGCTTGATGATGCTGGTATCGTATGTCTTTAACTCTTGGTACATCCAGGCAAAGACATCTTTGTATTGTTTAAATAGACTGATGAACTTGTCTCTTTCTGTCGGCAAACAACATTTGCCAAGATTTACAAATTTAGGTGCCGTTTTAGTTCCCAAATTTATCAGCTCAAACTGTAAAGTTGAGTTGTGAGTCTTCATGTTGGCGGGTCTCTTAAACTTTTCATTCAAGTCAAACATCTTTTCTAACGTTCTAACCCATTTAGGGATGAAATTATCAAATTTCATCTCGGCCTGGTGTTCTTCATCATCAATAATCGCTCCTTTGAATACCTCGTCATTTGTTAAGCATTCTATAATTTGCTGGTCATCATCGAACACACGCAGGTTGGTAATCATATCAGGTACGGAAGGCCTAAAAATCAATTCAACAGTACATCGATTATTTGAGGGTACAATCCTAGCGGACGAAGTAGCTAATAAGTCGGCTGCTGCGTTTTTAATTCTTGGGATTGGAATAATGTTGAATGCATTAAAACATTTAAGAAGGTCCCATACCTCATTCTGGTAAGCTTTTAAGTGAAGAGAAACACAGTGAATTTGATTCCAGATTTGTTTCACAATAATTTCAGAATCCCCAAAAACTTTTAAATTACTTACCTTCAAGTCAATCGCTTTCTTGAGTCCCTGCACCAGTGCTTCATACTCCGCTGTATTATTAGTACATTCAAACTCTAATCTACATGAAAGGAAATGTTTATTCTTCTGTGGATCAATTAGGACACAGCCGGCCCCTGACCCTTCTAATGTCTTAGAGCCATCGAAAAATAAAGTCCAAAAATCATTAACTACTGAAAATGAATCTACTCCTACTGCTAAGTATACTATTTTACAATCAATCTCGCCAGCCTGCGAGAACCGAAGGAGATCAGGCTGAGTATCAGATGGGTTGCCGACTTCTTCTGCTTGATAATTCCCTGGTTCCAACTCAAGAAAATAATTTCCCAATACAAAATCCACAGGTATATTCTTCTCATTCAGTTGGGTAACATTGTACTTCATGTGGGGTTCTCTTAGAATCTTGATCTGGTTTGGACTCCCCTTGTATGGAAACCACAGGTACGACTAATCTGAAGCGAAATATCCATTTAATTTGGCAGACCACTCTCTACTCAGGACTAGACCGTAAGCGTCTGGTATATTAGCTACTATGATGTTAATAACTTGGCATACTTTGTCATTGGATGCCAGACGGATTAGGACATCTTTCATCTCACCAATTACTTTAACGTTTGTCCTATCCAACTGAACCACCCTCCACGTGGTTGGATTTGGATGCCCATTTATCTTCTTACATACTGATATAGGCATGACATTAATGGATGCCCCTGAATCTACCAGAAAATTGTGCACGTTATGATTAAAAACTTCAAACGTTAGGAGGAAAGGTAAATGCTTAGCTTTAGACTCACCACCAACGCCGGTTTCTCCAATTTCTTCTTTGTCCTGAGGTTGATTGTCAGCGGGCAGCTTGTCATCTGATGCTTCAAGCGCTTTCAACAATCTCTCTTTTTGATGCGGCACTTTGCACATTTCGAATAGTGGAACATTTGCTTTTACCTTTTTCAAATCCTCCACAATGTCATAATTCATCGACTGTCCAATTGGATGTGGTTTGTTAGCATTTCCTTCACTTGGCTTGGCTGTTGTATCATCCTTTCTAGGACTTTGGCTGGTAATCGTGAATTCTGGAATCTTATCAGCCAAAGCTTTATTTTGAAACTTATTCCTAACATTTCTCTGCAACCTTCTGATCTTTGGAAGAATAAGACTATCATCCTTAACCGTTCCTTGGCTTCTTGTGGCCACGTTGGTCTCCATAACGCCATGGTATCTCTGAGTGTTTCCTTCTTTAGCATCAAATAATGAGACCGAATTCCATAATGCCAAGGTCTCATTTTCCTGATCTTCATTAGACGTAGAGGCAGAATTTTCTGTTCTTTCTTCATCTCCCTCTTCTGTTAACCTAGAATCTAGCAGTTGATTCATCACTAGCGTCATAGAGTTTATCCATTATGGACAATTCTTTTCAGAGTGTGGCTGTTGGTGGAAAGTGCAGAAATTATCCATGCCGACCTCTGTTAGATTCATGGACGCAGCATTGTGAGGAGGAGGATTAGAATGCTCCTTATCCTCTCTTTTCTTATAATATGGCTTATAAAACCTTTGTGCCTCCTTTTCTTTTTCCATATCTATGATCTTGTAAGAAAGCTTCTGCATCATCTTGGCCATATTTTCCAGATCTGGCGACTTTTCTTCCTTAGGCTTAGCAAACAATAAGGCTTTTCTCTCCACACCTTTTTCTCCTGATTGTTTTGGATAATCTTCAATACTTTCTCTTTTCGCTTCCACCACTTCTACCTCTTCATAGGTCTCTGTCAGAGTAGGCTTGGCCCTACCTTTCGCAAACATGGCCAAATCAGGACCCAAAGCTGAAGTATAGTACTCAATCAATACTTTATCTGAAGGCTTATCTGTTTCAGAGAAGTTCTTAAGATATGCTGCAAACCTTTGTGTGAAACTGTGCACTTTTTCCTTTTTCTCTTTCTTCAATGCACATAGTCCTTTCATAAGGGCAGCATGAGTCTTTTGGGTCACATACTTACTTCTAAAAATCCTCTCAAAGGTGTTCCAGTCCGGAATCGAGTTAGCAGGAAATCCAAAATACCATGAAGCTGCGGCTCCTTTAAGTGTATGCGGGAAAAGTTGACATACTACATCTTCATGCTCCCCAGCCCTTAAACCCTCTATTGCCAAGTAGAAACTCTACAGATGATCATCCACTAGAATCTTCTCATTGGGGTCAAATTTAGGCAGCAATTTTTCGAAGGATTGGGGTAAGTCATGTAATGGAGTTGTTAGATTTAGAGGTGATCTGGCTCTCCATGTAGGTGGTGGATTTGGTGGGTTGGGGGGTTGGTTTGCATTTACACCAGCCATGAGTCGGGGTGGAGAGTGAGGGGGTGAACCAACAGGAGTTTGAGCAGGAGAACTGTAAGGGGTATATGGGCCTTCTTGGTTCAAAGGTAATTCAACCTCATGCAGAGCAGTCTCTACAAGTTCTTCCCAGTCTCCATCCAACACTGAATCTTCTGCTATAGGACGGTATTTCTTCTTGTATTCTCTTCTAGGTAAGTCAGGGATAATTGGAAACCCTCCAAGCTTCTTTACATATGCCCGGGTGTGCCTTCTTAGGTCATTAACCACTTCGTTACCAACAGCGTATAGATTTTCTCTGTTTTCTTTCGGGGTTGGATTATGGAACCCACTTCTTTCGGAACTGTCACCTGTGGAAAATTCTCGAGAAAACAGGTTTCCTCGGCCAGCCATGCACTGGCAGCCCTCCTTCTAGTGCCAAAACTGTTGGGGCCTAGAAAATTGCAGGCGACAACAGTAAAGGATTCTCCCCAATCAACGTTCCCAACTAGCCCGTTGACTGTTTGGTGTAGGGAATCCATCCGGTTTGCGGTCCGGCTACCGTAGGTCAAGGTAACAAAAAACAAAGCTTTACCAGTTGCGGCTCGGTCCACCGAGTTTTTGTATTTTGACTTAGAAAGTGAAATGCAAGTGCCTTACTAAATGCAAGGTGATCAGAATGCGTAAATGCAAGGTGATCAGAATGCGAGGGGCCGTCACAATGTGATGCGCAGGTTCTTACCTCTCATCTTAAGGCACGCAAGCATTTAAATCACGTACAATAAGAAATAACTTAACTATCTAATCTATCCCTAGAGAGCAAGGTTATCATTCATTGTGAGTAATACCTTTAATACATGCATTATGAACAGTTACAAACAGCTGATACTTCATTCAAAACACATGAACAATTACAGATATTTAAACAACCAGATAGCCGATTATTTTACGAACAACATTTATTACTCACAGTGGAATAAATCCTGAAGATACTGAAGAACATTTAACAAGAACATAGGTTCAAGAACATAGGTTCAGGAAACTAAACACTCTCACAGTAAATGAAACATAGCTGAAAACAAAATAGTTCCTCTTCAACATTATTCATTGAGTCGCATTGATACATTCCACATTTCACTCTTTCCAGCAGGAAAAATTGTAGTTTCCTTTGCAAAACGAATTAGTTCCTTTTACAAGTAAACATTACAAAACTTTCCAGGGAAAAAGCCCCTTCTCCTTTCTCTCTCTCCTGTATTTAACTATAGACGCCCCTCTTCTAGGATGTCCCCCTGACGTATGACTTTTCCGTTCCCCAACGCTTCATATCCTTCGGTTCTGTCTTTTCTTGCATACTCATGAGTGGTTAAGTAACTGCTGTATTCTTCGGACTCGCGCTTTCGTTGTCTTCGAAATGGTTCTGGTCATACCACCATCAACGGTCCGCTTCCCTTCTTGCCGCGGTAGTTTCATCATTTTCCAGGATTTCACCTGCAATCAACAACGAGAGCCATTCATTGGAAAATATAACTACAAAAATAATGCGAATTGACAATACCATTCCACAGGAAATGACTGGGTGCTTCTCTACAATCGACAAGAGGCTGGATTAAGTATTTGGGCGGGAAGATTATAAATCGGCCGTAGGCGAGGTTTGGGCATCGGACGCTAAACCATTTTCCCGGCCACAACGATGGATGTGTAAAGACTTTAGGCATGTGACGGAAAGGGCGGGAAAACTTTAAGTCGGAAGTCAGAAGGCTTTGACGTCGGAAGCGAAATGGATTTCATGGCCGCAACGGCGGATGAAGAAAAGATAAAGTCACACGATGGACATTGGGGAGCGGATCGTTTCGCACTTTGGAAGCTAGACCGCTCTGAGAGCCACAACGGCAGACGAGACAAAGATTACAGCCCCCGATTCAACATAAAAGACGCCCAAAAAATTTAAGTAATGGAAAACTCAAAACATCAACGGTCCAGCTGATTCGCCTCAGAGACAATGGGCAACTGATCAGACGGGTTTCTGGCTAGCAGGCCACATTCAATTCTGTGACCAACAACAAAATCTAAAAACCTACATCCTATGGAAATAGGCCGCAAAATAATCATTAAAATCCGACAAAGCCAAAGCAAGACCAAACCTTCATGGATCAAATGGAGTCAGAGCAGCTTTAAATGGAAAGGAGGGGTCCCAAAATTTAAAAGATTTGGGGAGAAAAGTTGCAGCAGCAACATGTTGTTATATAATTTTTAACCTTTGGAATATAATGACTTTATGTTTGTAATGATGTACTTATGTAACTGTCAGTTACATCTTTCGAGTACAAAATTTATATTTTATTTCATGTTTACTATAATGAGATAAGAACATTACTTTAATTACATAATAATACTGTTCCTATAATTGTATATTACCTGTATACTTAGTCCATATAAGGTGTATAATACGAAAGTATATTGTTATTTATTATAATAATCTAATGTTATCTTACCTGTAAGTACTATTGCTCCTATTGTTATTTATACTTAGTTTATTTGTAAGTGTATAGAGAGATAGTGTTCTGTTGTTTATTTCTTATGCCATCTGTGCTAAATACTTTATAAAAAGTTCTCTTAGTATTCTATTTTATCTTGTTTATGTTATGATATTAGTATGTATAAAATAAAACCAATAATAAACTATCTATGATCTATCTCATAAATATATTGTAGTGTTTGTTTAAATTTTATGAAAGATAGATTAATAGCTATAGATCTTGTTCGAGCTCAGCTAGATAAAAATGAATGAATTAGTTACATTACTAATCATAAATAAAATCTAAAACTAGCTTAGCTTGACTGTAGAATTAAATCAATGTTTATCTATTCTTACTTTTCGTTTTTATTTTTTTTGCTATACATACAGTAGATAAATTATTCTAAACTGGAAGAAATAAACTGTAAAGTTAAAAGGCATGTTTATTTAGTGTAACTATTATGTTCTTTTCTTTGGTGTTTAAGTAAATAATAAGATTACTGGAAGTAATACTGTAATAAGATCAGTTTTATCTACTAACACATACTACTGTTAGTAAAATGATATTTCTTCTGATAATAGATAAAAGGAAACATTATATTTTTCAAGCTAACTTCTTAATCTATATTCACATCATACTACCTTCATTTAAATAAACTACCTATGCTAGAGTATGATCTAGATTACTCTAGATGGGGAAAAACATAGGTAGAATTTGTTTCTCATCAAGAATGATTCCATCTAAACAAACTAAGAATAACTTCATTACTAAACAATCTAAGTCTTTTCATCATAAACTGCAATGCATCATTCAATCACACACAGATAATAACACAGAAATTAATAGATAGCAGAACCTGTTCTTTGAGCTTGGATGACAACAAAAATGGGAGGCCGTTCCTCCCTACCAACTCCTGGAGAGCGCTCAAACAACGACTCCTCAAGACCCCCAAGCTTGCTCTGGTCTCCCTGGCTGGAACTAGGTGCAGCAATATTCAAGTACTAGTCCTGAGACTCAATACCAGTCCTGAACTTATTAGTCAACTCTCTCAGCTAGCAAGCTGTATCAGATCAAGTTACTGCAGCTCATCTCCCAAACACTTTCCTTTCAGTTTTTCCCTTTTTCCCAATGAATTCCTTGAAGTGCATTCCACCTGAATGAATCTTCTTCTGGAAAATATCTGAGCAGCCTCAGCTCTCTACATTAGGTACTTTTAAAATATTTCCTAGGTCTTTTTGGGTTAGTTGTCATTAATTGAGCCACCTGCTCTGATCCCACTTTCTTGGGGGATTATGACCCCAAATGTAGGGAAGTTGCCACCTGCAACATAGGAAGTGTTTGAGGATGCTGCCACTTGTCTTTTTCCCTCCACCAGTTTGACCAGTAACACTCTTATTAACAGCTCTCCCAAGCTGTTGTCTCCACTTTTTATTTATTAAAAATAAAATATTCAGAATTGCATTCCACATATTTTGATTCTGTTGAGTCATCAGTTCCTACTTAGCATTAAATTTAACATAATGTCTTAGGAATCAAATTAAAACAAATAACATATTTTTACAAAATTGGGGTATGTGACAGTATACCTACCTAGCTGCCTCTTTATGTAGCACATAGTCAGTGGCATACTTAGGGAGTAGAGAAGGTGCTCTAGAACCCCCATACATTCTTATGTACAATCCTTCCTCAGTCAAATAATAGTATCCATATTCCTCAATGACCTTGAATGCTTCTTCGAACATGCAGTTGCATTCAGTTAAGAAAATTAGGGTGTACAAAGGCATGATGAAGTGTTCACATATTTCTCTGTAGTATCTATAGTATTTGTGGGCCTGAAACAATTTATATGTTGTGTATACCAGGGTCCTATCCCTATCCCAATTACACCTCAAGGCTGGAAAATACTGGGTACACAGTATACAGTCAACTAGGATAGAACTCTGATTTATTCGGTGACACCCCTCCCAAAGCTGAGGATATGCATGCTGAGAGGCTATTAGACACTATGTTTGACCAATTAAATATGGTTCCTTGAGTGGCCACATAAAAGATAATTGGTATCCATCTTATTTTGAAGCTTTTTTCGTTAGCTCTACCAAAAATCCTATTCAGCATTAGTGCAATAAATCTATAAGGAGTCCAGAGAGTGGATGTATCATATTCTCTTGAAGGCCTGGTTCGAAAGTTCTTCCCTAGTATCATCATTCTTTTAACTATTTCTACCAAGTCTATAGTTGTCTCTTTCAACCATCTTTCTGTCAAGTAAATATGAGCAGGAGGTAGATGATATGCCATAGAGACATATGCAAGGATATATGCAGCGTAGCCCTACTTAGCATTATTTTCAAGGATCATCGTAGTTACATATTCCCTATGAAGAATCCAACCGATCACCTCTGAGCATGGGAACAACTCAGGTCTTGTGGCTACTTTCATAAGAGTTGATTTCTCTATGTTTGCATAAATGGTGAGCTCTTTGAATCCTGCATCAAGTACGTTTTGATTTACAAACATCCTGTATATCTCTCCCCATTTATAATCTGGTTTGACCCTGGTGATAGCTTTGCTATCTTCATATATGTATTCAACCCTGGTGATGATCTCAACCTCTGGTTCTCCTTCAACAACTAGAGCCTTCTTCTTTTGTCTTTTAGACATATCTTCTTTGCAACAATCACCCTATCATAAAAATAGCATGTTCTTAGACCATTTAGTTGTTACCAAGTGAAACAATAATAACAAAAACTGTATCAATCTATTTACCTCTTCCATATACATTTTGAAAATGAAATATACACGGTATTAATGCATGAAAAGAAACATGATTGTTGGAATATATTAAACCCACTCACAACTTAGGATAAAATAATTAATCATTATTTGATTAATTATTCACCCACTAGCTTAATTAGTTGGCATCCACTTGCACCTTAAAGTCAATACATGCCATCTATATCCTAGGAATGATTTATTTCCAATTCTGGGTTGATCTTGACCACCTTTTGACCATCTAGAATTAGCATACAGGACTTTACAGTAGATTCTGCTTTATTCTACTTTTTCTGCTTTTCCTGCTTTTCTATGGATAAGATAAAAGCTAGTCAACTAGGAAACTGGGAGCTTTTGTTTCCAACCCATCCTCCATTAGTTTTTCTCCATTTTCTAGGATTAGCATGTTTTTTCCATCTCCTTGACAACTCACTCATGCTTTTTCCAACTTGTGAGGTCCTTGATAGATTTGGTAAGTGCTTTAGCCACCTATGGGGGTTTGCTATATTTTGGTAAGTCAGCCTTTTTGAGCTTTATGAGTTGTTTCCATACAATTCGATTTTCCTATGCAGGATGTAATATTTATGTACACTATTATTCATCATTATTCAATGGAAGGATACACACCAATATTCATCTCTTCATTCATGTGATTCAGTCTCTTTTCTTCTCTCTATTTTTCCTGTGTATGCTTGTGAGAATTCTTAGTAGCAAGATCTATTTCATGCGCTTCTTTTTAGCATAATTTCACATAGAATTGATCTATTATTTCTACATGGTATCAGAGCTACAAGTTTGATCAAGTTCTACAGAGTTGAGGAGCACTTCCAGTCTCCTATCTATCTCTGAAGAAGAGCTTGTCTAGCTTACAAGATTTTCTCCTAGTTTGTTTTGCAGGTTGCAGAGAGTATCTAATAGAGCATATCAAGAACTTCAATATGGATTCAAAAGTTCCTCTACTATATCCTTTCAACTATGTTGATTGGAAGCCAAAGATGAGTGCATACTTGAAGAGGCAATGTCTCTTTGATGTCTCCATTGGTGCATTGAGTGAACCTGAGTCTTATGAAGAGAAGATTGATTGGATAAATAATTGTGATAGAGCTTATGGAATTATTTGTTTGGGAATGTCTCCAAATATATATCATCTCATAGATTCTGCTGAATTTCCATTTGAGCTTTGGAAAATTTTGGACAAAGCTTTTGGTTTGTAGGAAATTGAAGATGAAGCATGTAGCGAACCTAGCATCTCCTCTTGTTCTCTTTCTCAAGATTTCTTGGCCTCTACATTCTCTGATGAATTTGATCATGATGAATAATTTTCTCATACAATTCATGTTGCTGCTGCCCTCTTTCATTCGAATTCTTCCTCCTTCAATGAAGAAGCAAATATTGAAGAGCCATCTTTTTCTGTGTCTCTTGAAGGTGATTTTTCTTATTGTGATACTATTGATGAAAAATAAGTAACATATGGAGCTTCTACTGATATTTATTATGATCCTATAACCCATTCATTGTTCTCTAAATCTCCTATCTCATATTTTGAGATCTATGTGCCAGATTATTCACACCTTGTGCATACCTCTCTCATTGATGGTGCGCAAACCAGTGACTTCCAGGATGTTTGCTTAGCCACATCAAGCATTCTTTGTGTCATACCACTTACCTTACTTGATCTCATGTGATTTATCATATCCTCCTTTGTTTTTGGCATCAATACTCAGATCCTTCTTGAAGATTTTGAACATCTCATCATTTCCTCCTTTCATACAGAGGATTCATTACCAGTGTATTCCCATGAGTCTATTGATATGCTTATATGTGATCCTTTGGATTCTGATTTAGAAGCATATTTTCAGGTTGATACACATATAATACCACCATCCATACCATCTACCATACCTCTGAATAATCCAAAGACTATACAAATCCCAAGCTCATTAGTTGATTCCTCATTGGTCTCTTATGCAGTGATATTTATCTTACATGATTTGAAGTCTTTCCTAAATTTCAGTGGCTGCTTATCCATGACCTTAGTCATATATGGACTGATATTAAACATGTTTGGATCTGTTATAAACACTTATGGTTCATATCTTATGCCCATCCATCATTAAAAATTTTACACCTATCAATTTTCCCTAGTTGCTCATAATTTTCCTAGTCTAGCCCTATATCCTGATGGAGCCACTGAACCCTTTGTCCTTGATGTTCCATATGTTAATATTTCTGATATATCAGATTTTTATCAGCCTCATATCAGATCTATACAGGTGCTACATCAGATTGGAATATTGACATGTGATTCACATCACAATTTTGCACCTATTCAGGGAATTGGGTGTGAAATAAATTGTCTTAATTTTTGTACTCTTTGGAAAGGAGTATGCACAGATCTCTTTTCCATTTCAGATTATGTTTGCAGATCAGATTTTGATATAAGAAATAAGCATTCAGATAATGCTCCTACTTCATCAGTTGATGAGATACAAGGAGTCTCTCCTCTTCCTTCTTGCAGGTTCTACACTCCAGTGCATGATCATGGAGTTCATGATTTCTTCAACAATTCCTTCATCCAGAAGCAGTTCAGTCAGCTCATTAAAGTGAAGATGAAGATATGTTGAAGACACATTTCAAATTTTGTGCCTTGTCCTATCTTGAGGGAGGATTTTCCCCATGTGGTTTTGCCCCTTTCCTCACTTTTCTGGACATAATAATTGTTAAAGGGTGACCATAGCCTTGTTTCTGGGCCCTATATGTATCTATATTTTTTGTCATACCATCATAAAGTCAGAATTATAGGGGGGTGTTGGAATATATTAAACCCACTCACAACTTAGGATAAAATAATTAATCATTATTTGATTAATTATTCACCCACTAGCTTAATTAGTTGGCATCCACTTGCACCTTAAAGTCAATACATGCCATCTATATACTAAGAATGATTTATTTCCAATTCTGGGTTGATCTTGACCACCTTTTGACCATCCAGAATTAGTATACAGGACTTTACAGTAGATTCTGCTTTATTCTACTTTTTCTGCTTTTCTTGCTTTTCTATGGATAAGATAAAAGCTAGTCAACTAGGAAACTGGGAGCTTTTGTTTCCAACCCATAATCCATTAGTTTTTCTCCATTTTCTAGGATTAGCATGTTTTTTCCATATCCTTGACAAATCACTCATACTTTTTCCAACTCGTGAGGTCCTTGATAGATTTGGTAAGTGCTTTAGCCACCTATGGGGGTTCGTTATATTTTGGTAAGTCATCCTTTTTGAGCTTTATGAGTTGTTTCCATACAATTCAATTTTCCTATGCAAGATGTACTATTTATGTACACTATTATTCATCATTATTCAATGGAAGGATACACACCAATATTCATCTCTTCATTCATGTGATTCAGTCTCTTTTCTTCTCTCTATTTTTCCTGTGTATGCTTGTGAGAATTCTTAGTAGCAAGATCTATTTTATGTGCTTATTTTTAGCATCATTACACATAGCATTGATCTATTATTTCTACAATGACAAGGAAAAAATAAAATCGTGTGGTTGTGTTTTAAAATCCTCTAAGTCCATTGTCCGTAACTAAAATCAGAACCCCGATAGAACCGAATCTTCATCTTAATCCAGGCCACATCTAAACTAACTCGAACTCCTCCAATAAAAGCATGAACCACATTGTCGCTACTGCTGATCCTCAAAATGCTAGACCCTATACTGTGCTCCTTCTCATAGAAAACCCTAACTAGACCAAAACATTGAAAACCTCTGCCGTCCCACGAAAATAGGGTAAACGCATACAAAAATTTAACCCCCTCCCCCCCCAAACGGCCATGAATAACCAAAGAATGGGTGGTGCAGACAGCGTAACACTTGTATGCACTGACCCCTTGATCTTTCAGACAGGAGTAAAGCATACATAACGGCTCCAACAGTCACGCGGGCTCAATGCCCCCCCCCCCACCAAAAAAATGTCACAACTCACTATTACCCTAAACTTTATGCATGTACAGTGGAGATAAACATTCCAACCCATCCCAGGAAAAAACATAATCGAGGAAAGCCTAAGCAGGGAAAACCACGGTTTCAATCAACCAATAAAAATCAAACAACAAGGTCGTGGATTTCCTACTTGGAAAAACACAGTGCAATCGACAGGATGACCCAAAACCTCCACGGTAGCACACTAACAATTCGGTTTCGGAAAGCTGGGCACGTGAAAATTTCAATCGATGAGGACTGGAGCAATCTTCGAGTTCAAATATGGATAAAATAATGCTCCACCTCTATATATAAACCTTCGGTGAAAAAGAGTCGGTGGGAAAACCCTATCGACAGTTGAAAAAACTAAACGTCAGGAGGATAGTTTGATTGACAGCCGCAACAATGGACTTACAAACTACTACAGATCCGCGACAACATAAAACCCGTCGATGATTGGAAGCTCTAAAGGCTAAAGGTCGGAACTTCAAACCACAACACTCTTCGCAGTGTCGGCGATATAAAGGTATCATTGCGACTTACTCTCTTAAAAAGTACCAGAACCTGGGTCACTTAAAACCTTCGGTATCGACGAGCAAAAATACTATCTTTGGGTCACTTATCAACATCCTTCCGAAACATCAGTGAAGTAGAGGACAAGTCCTCCGATCCAATATCAAAACTCGTTCTGATTGCGATAAAAACAAGATCGCTGACAGTTAAAACAATAAGTTTGAGAAATAAAACAAAAAGGAGATAAAAGCACGGATCGGTAAGAAACAGAACTATCCATCAGGATGTTTATCGTCTGCCTTCCGAAACGTTGATGGCATAGAGGAAAAATCCTCTAGAATTATTCAACTGACTCTCGACAGTGATAAAAAGTCATCGAGAAATCAAACGTTAAGCTCAAAAAATGAAACAATAAATTCCATAGTTTTCCCTTTCATCGGCTACAAAACGGAAGTGCTAGATCATTCAACTCTCGAAACAAAAGAAAAATAGTTGACCATACTTTTTACTTCAAAAGATCATAATTTATAGCAGAGGAATGACATATTTAAGGAAATGAACAACCCTAGGCTAGATAAAACCAAAAGGAGGGTCCACAATTTTTCAAAAAAAAATTGGGAAAAGGTTGCAGCTGCAACAAAACCCTAGATGTCAAAGAGACTAAAGGCTACCTTAACTATATTGATAGTCTGGGGGGACAATCGTAATCCTGGTTCATACGCATGGGTAGGGTAGAAAATCCTGAAACCCTGTCTTAGACAGAATCCCCAAATGCGCAAAAACCTTGGTCTATGCTTTGACAAGGAATCAGAGGGTTATCTCCTCAGTCCAAGCCTCCACGCGGCCTCGTGATTAACTCCCGTTTGAGAGGAGCTTCCCAGATACAATCAACATAGAAAATGGTTTACCTAGTGATTGGCCAACTACGTCTAAATTTAAACACTTTTGGGGAGTTTAAACTCCCTATCCCACAAGTCTAGCCTGAGCTAGTTGGTGTATGAGCCTATAAAATAAAACTTACTAATAATTTTTTAAATTGTATTGTTTATTTTAAAAGGTTGTTTTTAGTTAGAGGGTAAATGGTGTGAAACTTATGTGGTGTTTTGACTCAAAGTTGAAACAAAATGACTAAGCAAAGAGGAATGAAATGCAAAAAGCAAAAACTATTCTCTTTTCCTTTTCAAATAGAAAATTGAAAGCCACAAAAGAACAAATTCCTTTTTATTTTTTTTCAAAAATAACGATATGCAGTGTATTAAAGACAAAATCCTAATCTACTTGCATATTAAAATACTATTTGTTCTTTTTATTTTTCTTTTATAAATGCAAAAGAAAAACACCTACAAACTAAATGTATGCAGATAACAAGAACAAAGCAAAAGGAACTTTGCTATACAACCACCAAACAGACTCTAGAATGCCCTAAAGTCAGTATAAACCCTACTTGGAAGGAAGGCTTGCATAAAAGACAAGTCAACTACTTTGGCATGGTGAATTTAACCAACAAAAGAAGAAGGAAACCAACACCAACAAGCTTCTGAACTCAGACAAAGATCTCTAACAGAGGCTGACTAGAAACATAAGCTAAAAATCATGCCAAGCAAAGGGGGTCGGGGAAAAGAGCAAAGAGAAAACCCTAATGCTATAAAAAGGCTTACCACATAGATAAAGAACAACCAAAATGGATGAAACTAACTCCCTGGAGTCATGCACCTGCAGAGGACACCAAAAAACCTACCAAACAACCCACAACAGCGGAAAAAACACTGTTTAAGGGGTACACACGGGTTGTACTACTGACAGGTCGCATGTCATACGCGGGTTGACAATACATCAAGTAGCATGTACAAGCACACACAGGTTGTATTAATGACAAGGCACGTATCGTACGCAGGTTGAAAGTATAGAAAGTTGAGTGTACCAAACTAGACACGCGACTGTTCAGTCTACAACTCGCGTATGGGTGGGAAAAAATCCAAAAAAGGTCACAAATTGCCTTAGGAGGGCAAGGGAAGTGTTCTATCAGACTGATAAAGTGTTTCTAAGTGGCAAAAAGACCTAAAACCTTGCAAAAGACTGAAAGAAATACGGAGAAACCCCAAACAAACAAGGTTCTCCCCAACGGAGTCGCCAGTTCTGTTGTAAAGGAAAGTATCCTATGGCTAGGGTTTAAGAGGCCATCAACATACTACGGTTGAAAGGTGGATGAAAATGGTTCTTCAAGTAAATACAAGCAATATAAAAGATTAGAATGGTCCATACCTTAGCCAGACGAAGGTTGATCCAAGCTGCCCTTCAATCCTCTTCTTGCTCCTCTTGCTCCTCTTTCTCCAAGAGACCTGCAAAACGAATTATACCTTCCTCAAACCAATATGACCACATATAAAGCAATGATAATAAAATAAAAATGAAATAATTGTAGAAATTCTGACCAGCAATAGATTAATTTCACTCACAACAAATTACAATTGATCATGCAAATTGTCAACAATGGAGACTGAAAATGGAGCTGTAACACAAAATTATATTAACTCAGTGTACAATAGCCAACCCTGTAATATCATAGGTTTCTGAATATATAGAATACATCAATAGGTTGAATGCATAACGAGGCATCCAAAGCTAGCATAAAGCAGGCTTACCCAAAATAGGCAAATCCCCCATAGGTGTAAAAAGCTGATCCCAAATCTGTCATGAGGCTCACGAATTGGCAAGGGCGCATGGGCAAGCTAATGAGTGGTGGAATGGCAGCTCATACATGCTTTTTCATGGAGGAAAGAGTGAAGGAGGAAGAGGAAACAAAGCTGATTCACCTCACCTAGTCTTGCTTTCCTATGTGCCTTAAAACACTGAAAAAGCAGGCAATAAAGCAGAAAAAACAGAAGGGTGCCTAGGAGGCCAGGAATAAAGCAGATTTGATTCCTAAGGCTTTCCCAAGTGCTACATGAGTCAAAGATGGCAAGTTTGACCTCTATGTATAGGCAATTAGCAACTTGCACATGGTGGGACTCATGGACTAGGCAAATAAGACAAAAATAAATGAATTAATGTCTAAGTGGGTAAATACTATGGGTTGATTATTCTAACAATAATAATCTGATTAACATAATAATATGATCATAAACAGAGATTCAATCAAACATTGAACAATTATTTGGGAAGAAGAAGGACATCACATCTTTATTAATCTTGAAAACAAGTACAATAATACCTTCTCTTCAAGTTCGGTACCTCACAAAACCTTGATCTGGTTCTGTTGCTTCTCTTCTCCAAGGAACTCAACCTCCAAGCTCTGCAACACAAGGAGAATGATTCTAGGGCAAAGGTGTGGGCAAAGAGAGTCCCAATTCCTTTAGCATAATGATGCAAAGATTCAAGTCTCCTCTGATGGACCTCCCTATCTCTATTTATATGCTTAATGAAGAGTTAGGGTCGAGGACAAAGTAGTTACAACTAAAGGAGTTAGTTGCATAACTACCCAAACTACCCAAATTACTCGAATTTCAAAATATATATATTTTTTTACTTTTTTGGAGGCGTACGCGGGTATTATATATAGACAGTCGCGTATGTATGCGGGGTTCCTTAAGGAAACTCGCGTACACATAAAAAAAACTCATTTTGGGGGTATTTCTAGGCATTTTCAGACTTTGGTATATTCTGGAAAGTCTTAGCTAACATAAATATCTTTCCAATGGTGCAAAGATGGAGTCAAATGGAGTTACAAAACTCAAGATATGGGTCCTCCAAGTTAGGTTTTTTTCAGTGACTTTTCATGAAGTGTCGTCATGGAAGTGTCAACATGTGACGAAAACATAGGAAAGTGGTCACAGGCAGAGATGTGTCATTTTGAGCTATAACAACAAGGGAGTTAGATTGACAGTGGAGATTGAAGATGCAAATGGATCGACGACTCACAAGATTTGCGGAAGTTTTATTATGGAATGTGCAAGGAAGTCAAATCGACGGACGATATTAAGGCCATAGAGGGATCGACGGTTCACAAGAGTTGTGGAAGCTCCATTGCAGAAGGTTATTTTCTTATAAGTTAAAATTTGTTTCCACAATCCGCAATTTGCAATTTGCGGAAAGCTAATTGCAGAAGGTTGATTGTGGAACGATAAGTGGTGAGAAGGTTCAACCTGCAAACCACAATCTGCATTGCGGAAAGCTAATCGCGGAAGGGTTAATTTATAATGAATTAAAGGGTGTTCTGCAATCCACAATCCACATTGCGGAAAGCGAATTACGGAAAGGTTCCTGCAGAGGGCATTTTTTGCGGAAAGGTCATCGTGAAGGGTTAAATACTACGAAAAACGACTGTGAACTTATGAAAATAAGGGTAAACAATAAAGTTTTTGGAAAACTAATTGTTTCGAAATTTGATTATGTGTATGAGGAAAGGTTGATGAAACTTGTAATGAGAAGAATGTTCATTAAACTCTAAAGGTTCAATAATGCCTTGTTACAGTAGAGACTTTAATGAATGTGTTTTATATTTATATCAACAAATACATTTTTGTTTTTTTGGTATTTTGAGATATGTTAATCATACTTCCGAACTCAACTATACACTATACCCATCGAGAATGATAATATCTACTAGCTTATGGATCAAACATACAATTGGTTACATATAACTCAAAGAGTTCCAATATAACAAGAGCTTGGTGGTTCCACATTCAATATTCTATCCACATTAAATATTCTATTATAAGAACTTGATGGTTGCACATTGAAAATCCACATACATTATTATTTGGTAAGATGATCGCGGTTGGTAATTAGGTATACTTTCTTGTTCTTTATGTAGCCTTTTCAACAACTCCATTACCCGCATGATAATTTATTTTCAGTTGTTTTTAATTAAAAATATTATTTTTTACCCATGTGTTTGTCTTCACTACAATGGCTTTCATAAAAATAAAGTTTGATTTCTTTTAATGGTGGCGTTTAAATTACATGATGACTTTTACTAAACTACGAACCAAAATATTGAAATAAATATAAAAATGTTATCATTTCTTATGGTGCGCATGAAATAAATATAAAAAATGTTATCATTTCTTATGGTGGGCATGCATGTGTGATGCATGAGCACCAAAATATTGCAATAAATAATAAATAATGTTATCATTTCTTTTGGTGGGCATGCATGTGTGATGCATGAACATTTAAGAAAATTTGAATGCAACTATATGATTCTAATTTAAAATGGATTTAGGCTCATTGTAAATAAAATATCTAATAAAATTGATGTTTTATTAGATATTATCTAACATTTTTTTTTGAATGTTTAAACGTTACCTAACATAAGTGTCCATATAAATAAACACAAAGAAAATGCTTTTGCTAATCCCATACTTTCAATGTAGGAAAGGTGAAAGTGACCCTCATTATATATTCATTTTTTTTAAATTAATTTGCCATTTGAAAAGAGAGAGAGGATTACCCTAAGGATAGGTAATGAATTTCATAATCATCTCCTCCTAATAGACAATGATGAATATTTACTGGAAATTTAAGAATAATTGCAAAATTTGGTGAAAGTTAAATAAATTTGGGATAATTTTGAAAAAGTAAGTGCATTTAGTAGGACGATTATATATATATTTTAATTTGCAAAAAATTAAAAAGTTTAGCAAAATTAAATTAAATCAATAGAAATTAACTCAATTTTTATTTTTTTATTTATAAAGTTCATGAAAATTGTTTTATAATTTTATAACAAGGAAATTTATTTTATTTTGTAAAAATCAAGAAACTAAGGTAAAATTTGAGAAATTATTTATCTATTACAAAAATAAAAAAACTCTAAATGCGTATATAAAAAAAAAGTAATTTAGTTGAGTATAAAATAAATTTAAAATATATTAAAAAAAAAACCAAATGGATTCTTTATATTTTTAAAGTTATGATAAACTAAAATTGATCTCAATGAACATTAATAACTATTATCATTAATTTACTAAAACATACCAAAAAAAAGTTAATGAAAATAGAAGAAGTTACTAATGATGATGATGGTGGCGGTTAACGTCCATTGATGTCAACTTTGGTCTATCAAACCTTAAGAGAAAATAAATAAATTATTTGGATTGTTGTAAATTTTTATTCTTATGCTTAAAAATCTTGGAAAAAAAACGTTCCTAAGTCACTATAGTTTTGACATGTTAGAAGGTTGGAGATGTTTGTATCATTGCAAAGATTATGAAATTGCGATCTAGTGTGTGTTGGCATTATGATAGGTATTGCGATCATATGGAAACGGATCAGATTGTGATGTGGTTGTCATTGATGGAAACACATAAGTTCCAAGCATATGATCCAACAACAAGGAGGATAGATAAGCAGAGATAGGAGTGTAATCAAGCTCTCTGCTCATGTATGCAAAGAAAATAGTTCCACTGAGGAAGCAAACTATGACTCAACCTGGATGAATACCTTCAATATCAAAAATCAAGAAGCTCAGACATGATGTCCATTCAATTCATTTGACAGAGATTGGATGATCCAGAGAGTACATTCAATTCACTCGACAAAGATTGGACGAACCAGATTAAAGGAGGAAAGATTGATTGACAGTGGGAAAGGATTCATGAAGTGAACCTGTAATGGGAGATCAACGATCCACAAAAGAAAAGTGAATATCCAAACGGTTAAGGTGAGATCCACATTTAATCGCAGATCGAAGGTCAGAAAGGAGCCCGCAAGAAATTGACGGCTCTCAGAAGTTGCGGAAATAGATTTACAGAAGGAAAATTGTAGAAGCCCAATTTTGGGAAAAGTGGGAAGGTGGATCCGCAATTCGATTGTGGTAAGGACAATTGCAGTTGCATGATTGGGGGAGTTAGTTTTTAGGAAAACTGGGAATTCCATACCCGCAACTTGTAATTCGCAATTGCGGGAAGGAGCTCGCAGAAAGGATCTTTCAGAAAGGTTGTTGCAAAAATTAAGTTGCGGAAACTCAATTGCAAAAAGATTGAGTTGGAGAAAGACTAAGGTTGCAGAAGCAAGTTTGCGGAAAGTTGTATTTTGGAAAGGAGCTTATAAAAGATCTTGCAGAAAGGTTGTTGTGGAAACTAAGTTGCAAAAACTCAATTGCAGAAAGATTGAGTTCCAAAAATACTAAGGTTGTGGAAGCAAGCTTTCAAAAAGCTATATTGTGGAAAGATATCCCGCTAGATAGAAGTTACAAAATCGAGATTACAGAAGTTAGAGAATAAATATATGGTCACGTTGCTAAATTCGGTTTGAGTAGTTATGAATTCAAGAACATGGCGGAAGATGGTTAAAGAAGTTTAGAATGCTTATTGATTGGGTTCCTTTCCTGGCATGAGTCATTGAATGATTTTTGATCAATTATGAAATTGAAAGTTAGGCATACGAACAGGCGAAGGGAGTAAATTTTGGCAAGCATAAAACAGTGAGAAGAAAAATGTGTGATATGCGCTAAATGGGGAGAATACGCATAACATAGACAATGAAGGGAGCCAAGTTTGAATGAGCAGAAGTAGATCAGAGAATGTAACAGAGTTGGTAAGCATAGCTATATCTGGTTTTCAACATATTATACTAAACAAAGTTTAAATATAGGAAATAAAGGTGGTAGGGTGGTGCTAGGGAAGACTTGTAGTCTTCTGTGTGCAAGTTAGAGCTAGTACAAGTCTAGTGGGTGCTAGAAAACCAGGAGAGTTGGTGCTCTACACAAGTTTCTGCTTGTAAAACAGAGGTTGTAGCCTCACTTGAGTTGGTGCTCAAAGAAAGTTAATTTATAATAAAATAATTTTCTCTTATGAATTTCCTCGTGAATATCAGTCTTTGTCCCCATCATATGTGTGTTTGATAACAATTACTTATGTTTTAAATTTGTTGCATTATCATGGTTGTAAATATGTGAACAATAATAAAGTTTTAAAAGGTCAAAAAAGTTGATTAAGCTTAGGAATAACTGATTCAACCCCCCCCCCTTCTCAGTTATTCGAATAATCTCAACAATTGGTATCAGAGCAGGTTCCTTTCATTTAAGGGTAGATCTGTAAGCTTAAACATGACAAGTCATGAAGGGAATTAACCAATAATGTTCCTCTATTTGATGGAACAAATTTTTCCTTTTGGAAGGTTAGAATGAGAACATATCTAATGTCCTTAGGTGCCGATGTTTGTGATGTAGTAGACGTTGGCTATGTAAAACCAGTTGTGCTAGCCTCCAAAGATGATAAGTTGGAATTTATTTTTAACAAAAAGGAAATGAATGTTATCTTGAGTGGTCTTGCAGAAGCTGATTTTGCTAAGGTGATGCATCTTGAATCTGCAAAAGAGATGTGGGACAAACTTATAAGCAGTTATGAAGGAAATGAGAAATTAAAAGATGTCGTAGACATATAGACTGAAATTTGAACAGTTAAAGATGAATGAGGATGAGACCGTTAGTAAATATTTCTTAAGAGTAGAAGAGACCATGAATGATATGAAAGGTCTTGGTGAAAATATTGAGCAATCAACCTTAGTTCATAAAATTTTGAGATATTTTCTTGATAGATTTAATCCCAGAGTTTTTGCAATAGAAGAATTAAATGATCTTAAAACTATGCCTATTGACCAACTCCTAGTAACTTTGACTGCTTATTAAATGAAGATTAGTAAAGATAAATCCACCACTAGAGAAGCATTCTTTAAAGTAGATAAGAACACTGATTCTGAAATGGATGTGATTGAGGAAAAATTTGTAAGAAGGTTGAAGAAAGGATCAGGTAATTATAAAGGCAAGATTCCCTTTAAATGTTTCAACTATGGTAAGATAGGCCATTTTGCATCTAAATGTACTTACAAGCAAAAGGGTCAAACTTCTTATGATGAAGAGAACTATACAATAAAGAGGCTAAATATAGAAGAAAATATTGTGTGCAAATGATGTTGATTCCTTAGAAGAGATAGATAATTATTCATCTTGTGACGATAAAGTGAATAATTTTCTGCTTATGGCCATATAATATTTTGAAAATGAAGATATAGGAAGTGACCTAAATGATGAAGAATCTATGGTTGATATGGAGGGTGAACTAATCAGTGCTCTGGAAGAGATTGACAGACTCAGACTAAAGAAGAGGAAACAAAAACAATTGATGATGCAATATGAAAAGAATGAAAGAAAACCAAGTGAATCTTTTTCTCTGTTAAAAAATAGAATTAGAAGAGGCAAAGAAAATAGAATATATTCTAAAACAACAATCAACGGATAAGAAAATGAGATGTGAAGCATTGGAAGAAGAAGTAGTGAAAAATAGAAAATAATTAGAGAAAATTCAAGCTTTGTATCACCAAAGTTGGTCAAGTATTAAAGCTTCATAATAACCGAATAACATTCCAAGTAAGAAACAACTTGCTTTGTTAAAAACAAGCCTCGACTATGAAGAAGGATCAAGTAGAAGTCACTCAGAAAGCAAGAAATCAGGTAAGTTGATTAAAATTCAAAGCAACAAACAGTCAAAATATGAACATACCTTGCAAACAAAGGAGAATGAAAATGAAACAAGCATAAGAATCAGGGACTCCGATCAAAAAGATAAATCAAGATGTTCTCAGGAACAAAGCCAACAAAAGATGAGGCAACCAATTCCAAGAAAACAACCAAGATTCAGGTACCAAGGTTTTTTCCATGGCTACTATTATTTTTGTTCTAATTTTGACCATAAAGTTGCAAATTGTGCATTTGAATTCAGAAGTATGCAACTAAGCATGCCAAATAACGATGAACTGCTGCAACATAGAACAAGACAGACACCGAGTAACCAACAACTTCATACAACATAGTTTAAAACTGAAAGGAGAACTCACAATAAACATACCAACCCTTTTCATCTATTGTACAGTGAGCCAGAATGTTATATTTGTCATAATTATGGACACAAAGCCTTAGAATGTCACCTGAAGAATTATAGACCAGATTCAAGAATGAATTACTCAGCTGAAAATGTTAAAGTTTGGAAGAAGAAAGAAAGTAACAAGTGTGGATTAGTACTTTCCACTCAAAAGAAAAAGCACCCCTGGTATATTCAAAGTGGATGCTCCAAACACATGACTGGTGATAAAAGTAATTTTATGTTTCTAAGTGAAAGTAAATAACGAAATGTGACTTTTGGAAATGATGCTCTAGGGAAAATCAAGGGAAAAGGAATGGTAGGTTTGAGTAATGGAAAATGGAAAGCTCAAGATGTGTTGTTTGTAGATGGTGTGAAACATAATCTCCTTAGTTCTAGTCAGGTCTATGACAGAGGGTGTGAAGTTGTTTTCACTTCTAGAGATTTTAAAATAAAATATGTTCCCTCAGGACAATTAGTTGCAAAAGGCATAAGAACCGAAAACAATGTCTATGTTTTAAAAGAAGAAAAATAAGAATGTCATTTAAGCAAGTATGATGAAAGCTGGCTATGGAATAGGAGACTCAAACACCTAAACTTTGATCACATAATCAAGCTTAGAAACAATGAAGTAGTAAAATATCTTCCAAAAATATCAAATCCATATGATTCTATATGTAACTCTTTTCAAATGGGAAAGTTGACTCATACGCAGTTTAAATCTAAGAATTTCACATCAACAGACAAGCCTCTTCCATTAGTGCATATGGATTTGTGTGGAACATCAAGGAAGGAAGGTGCATGAAGAGAAATATATTTTATGTTGGTCATTGATGATTACTCTAGACTCACATAGGTTGCCTTTCTGAAGAAAAAATCTGAAGCATTTGAAAAGTTCAAAGTATTTAAGGCTCCGACTGAGATTCAAATAGGTAAAATACTGAAGGCAGTAAGGTGTGATAGAGGAGGAGAATTTTGTTCAGAATACTTCAAATATTTTTTCAATAAGCATGGAATAAAAAGAGAGTATACTATCCTAGGGAATCCACAACAGAATGAAGTAGTTGAGAGACATAACAGATTAGTTCAGCAAATGGTGAGATCAATGATGAATGGAAAAAATATTGCTCACAAATATTGGGTAGAGGCAATTCACACAAATGTCCATATTCTTAACAAATTTCATCTAAGGCCAAACAACGATAAGACTCCTTATGAACTGTGGTTTGGAAGACCTTCTTCTATTAAACATTTTAAAGTCTCTGGAAGTAAATGCTATATTAAAAATAATGATGCACATCTTAGAAAATATGATGACAGGGTCAATGAAGGTATTTTCCTAGGATATGCCACAAACAGTAAAGGATACAGATGCTATAATAAAATGTTGCATAAATTGGTTAACTGTATTGACATTAAAATAATTGAAGGAATTCCTATGAATGATAGTAAGATAAGAAGTATTGAATCAAATATAGAGGATACCGTTGAAATTGAGGAAGAACAGGTCCAAGAGTCAGAAAAGGAAGAATCCGATTCCAATGATGAACACACAAACAATTAGGCATAGTCAAAACAAAAGAAGCTTCAGAATTGTTAAAAAGAATCATCCTCGAAATCAAATAATTGGTGACAAGGATAAAGGAGTTTAGATAAGAATGAAATTGATTAAAGATTCATAACAATCTCATGTTGCTTTTCTATCTATGATTGAACCTCAGATTTTTGAAGAATCCAGTCAGGATGAAGAATGGATTAGAGCCATGAATGAAGAACTTGATCAGATTGAGAAGAATAATACTTGGGACTTTGATCCTAGACCTGCAGATAAAAATGTAATAGGTTCCAAATGGGTGTTTAGAAATAAGATGAATGAACAAATACAAATTGTGACGAATAAATCATGATTGGTCTTTAAGGGGTATGCACAAGTTGAGGGATGATATTTTGATGAAACCTTTGCACCAGTGGCAATATTGGAATCCATCATAATGTTTATTTCCTATGCCATTCATAAAAAATTCAAAGTGTATTAGATGGATGTTAAGTCAAAATTTCTCAATGGAGTTCTAGAAGAAGAAGTCTATCTAGAGAAACCTGAAGGATTCCAACTAACCAATAATATTGACCATGTTTGCAAACTGAAGAAGGAACTATATGGATTGAAATAAGCACCTATAGGCTGGTATTATAGTCTGAATAAGTATCTACAGGAAAACGAGTTCAAGAAAGGTATTGTTGACAGTAATTTGTACATCAAATATGAAGATGATGACTTATTAGTTGTTTTGGTTTATGTGGATGTCATTATTTTTATATGTCCTAATGTTTCTTATGTCCAGTGTTTTTCTAATTCCATGCAATCTGAGTTCGAGATGTCAATGATAGGATAATTGTCATTATTCCTTGGTCTCCACATTATTCAAAGTTCAGAAGGATTATTTCTTTCCCAAGAGAAGTATCTAAAGGAGATGTTGAAGAGATTTCAAATGGAATATTCTCCATATGTTAGTACACATATGGTTTTTGGATGTAATCTTAGCAAGGATGGAACCTCACCTAATGTTGATCAAAGAACATATCGATCAATGATAGGTAGTCTTTTGTACATCACAACATCTCGTCCTGATATAATGCAAGTTGTTGGAATGGTAGGTAGATTTCAGTAAGCTCCTAAGCAAATTCATTTGTTGGTTGTTAAGAGGATATTAAAATATTTGAAGGGCACAATGAATTATGCTCTCTGGTATCCTAGAAATATGAATATTCAGTTAACCGCATATTTAGATGCTGAATAGGAAAATTGTTTAGATGAAATAAAGAGCACAAGTGGAGGTGCATTCTTCTTGGGCGATTCTTTAGTTGCATGGTTGAGTAAGAAGCAATGCTCGATATATTTATCTACTACAGAAGCTGAATACATTCCTACTACCACCTGTTGTACACAAGTACTCTGGATGATCTAGACACTGGCAGATTTGGAGGTAAAATATGTTGATCCCATTCCTCTCCATTGTGATAATACTAGTGCCATTAGTGTTTCCAAGAATCTAGTCCTTCATTCAAGACTAAGAACATACCTATAAAGTATCATTTCTTAAGAGAGAAGGTCAAAAACATATTGGTTCAATTGAATGTCATTCCGTCTATAGAACAGATTGCTGATAGCTTTACTAAACCTTTACCAAAGACATAGTTTGAGTACCTATGCCAGAAGATGAGTATCATATCTTATTCTGAATAACGTGTTCACTTTGATAGGGGGAGTTGTGCTATAGAGTCTTATTTAACATTGATGTCAAAGGGGAGAAGTTTTTGTTGCTATAGATGACAAGAAGTCGGTGATTACAAGTGCAACATGCATCCAGAATTTGAAGGTTTCCATCAACTCCAAAGGGGGACATTGTTGGCATTATGATAGGTATTGCGATCATATGGAAATAGAATAGATTGTGATGTGTTTTTAATTGATGGAAACAAATAAGTTCCAAGCATATGATCCAACAACAAGGAGGATAGATAAGCATAGATCATAGTGTAATTAGGTTCTCCACTCATCTATGCAAGCAAACTAGTTCCCCCTAGGAAGAAAACTATGACTCAGTTGGGGTGAACACCTTCAATATAAAAAATCAAGAAGGCGAGACATGATATCCATTCAATTCATTCAACAGATATTGTTCGATCCAGAGAGTACATTCAATTCACTCAACAAAGATTGGACGAACCAGATTAAAGGAGGAAAGATGGATCGACGGTTGGAAAGGATTCATGAAGTGAACCTATACGAGAGATAGGAGACATCAAAAAGAAAAGTGAATATCTGCAACGTTAAGGTGATATTCGGATTTGATCACAGATCAAAGTTCATAAAGGATCCTGCAATAAATCGACATCTCTCAGAAGCTACGGAAATAGATTTGCGGAAGGAAAATTGTGGAAGCCCAATTTTGGGAAAAGTGGGAAGGTGGATCCGCAATCCGCATTCTGCAATTTGATTGTAGAAAGGAAAATTATGGCCGCATTATTGCAGAAGTCAGTTTTTGGGAAAACTGGGAATTTCATACCCACAACCCGCAATCCACAATTTTGGAAAGGAGCTTGCGGAAAGGTTGTTGCGGAAACTCAATTGCAGAAAGATTGAGTTGCAAAAAGACTAAGGTTTCAAAAGCAAGCTTGAGTAAAGATGTATTGTGGAAAGGAGCTTGCGGAAAGGATCTTGTGGAAAATAAGTCACGGGAACTCAATTGCAGAAAGACGGAGTTGCAGAAAGAATAAGGTTGCAGAAGAAATCTCATGGAAAGCTGTATTGCGAAAAGATAGCTTGCAGGAAAGAAGTTGCAGAATTGAGATTACAAAAGTTACAAAATAAATATTTGGTCACATTGCTAAATTTGGTTTGAGAATTTATGAATTCAAGAACATGGCGGCAGATGGTTAAAGAAGTTTGAAATGTTTATCAATTGGGATCCTTTCTTTCCATGAGTCATTGAATGGTTTTTTATCAATTATGAAACTGAAAGTCAGGCATACAAACAGGCGAAGGGAGTAAATATTGGAAAGCATAAAACAATGAGAAGAGAAATGTGTGATATGCGCTGAAATGGGGAGAATACGTAGAACATAGACAATGATCTTAAAATAGAGAGATACTTTTCATTTTCTAGATTAGGGTTAATGACCTCCTTATAGTATCTTAATTTTATTTTAACCTCTAATTCTTTCTTGTGCCACATAGACATAGACATAGACATTAAAATAAAATTAGAGGTTAATTTTATTTTAACCTCTAATTCTTTATTTTATTTTTGTCTTTAAACATAGACATGATAATATTTTTAATGTTATTGATATATTGCAAAGTGACATTTTTGTCAATCCCCTATGGTTTAACCAAGCCATGACGTTTTTATACCAGTCTCTCTTGAGCCATAAGTGGTATTGACTCAATTTTAAAACAATTTTAGGAAGTATCTAGTATCCCATGCTATTTTTCATGTATTTGTACATCAGGTACCTAGTCATAGTGCTGCTCTCGATGGGGGGGAGACCTACTTCTATTAGGAGAATAGGATAGGACGTATTGCTTTTAATTTTTAGGTTATACATTGTAAAATGATTTATAATTTGATCAATATTTCTCTAGGACTCTTGAAATATGTTGCAACCCCAAACTTCACAATCATACAAGATAATGGCAGTCTGACAAGAGTTTCAAATATTAAATTCTTTTATCCCACATTATAAGGTTTGTTTATTTACAATTTTTTTCAAGAACAAAAAAATATTTCCACCATCCATTAATCATTTTCTCAATGTTATAGTTCCAGTTGAGCTTGTGATGACTATCAATTCTGATATTTTTATAAGAAGACACTTCCTCCAAGTTTCTATTATTGTACACAAAGTTAGCGTAAGTGACATTCTTGGACTTGATAATCACAACTCTGTTTTGTTGGTGTTAACAGTCATACACATATTAGAGAAAAAATCCTTAAGAATTATTAATTTCTTATCAAGATCAAAGCACCACCTTGCCATAAGAAAATATCATCAGCATAAAGAAGATGGGTGACGACTATTCTAGCTAAGGTCATGTTAGCACGACTTGCTTCTTATAAACAAAATTGAATCCTATCAATGTATATGCTAAAAAGGGTAGGGGAGAGGGGGAAAATTACTTAACTCCAATATTACAATTACTATCTTTCGACCACCCCTCAGTGCTCTTAAATTTGGCAATGGAAGTCTCATACAACCTTAACGACAACTCTCAACTTGAAAGGAACATTTATCTCTTCTAATATATTCCATAAGTTGTTTTATGCATCGTATGGAAAGTTTTCCTAAATTCCAAAAGGTAGTAAAAGAGATTGGATTTACTACTACTACATTCCTCCATAATGATCCTAGGCGTAAGGAGGTGGTTCATGGTAGAGTGATGTCTTCTAAATCTCATCTAACCTTTAGTTTGCTAACCTTCCATTTCTATCCATTTGTTGATTTTATTTTCTAAAATGATATTGTATAGCTTGGCTAAAAGAGGGCTAATCATAATGGTTTAATAATTAGAGGGGTTATTTTTATCACCATTTCAAAGATATGATAATGAGTCCCCGAGTCCTTATATTAGGAAAACCTTGGTTGGCTACTAGATTAAAGAGTTTGTGCATGTGAGGAATGAGGATAGTCTCTCAATTTTTAAGGTTTATGCTTGGTATTCTTTAATGTCCTTAGATTTTTCATTTGCCAGGCGCTTAACCCCAAATTCTATGTCTTCTAACAAGAAAAATTCTTCCACTATAAGGATGGTTTGAATGTTATCTATGACATTTGGGAATTCAAATATTTTTAAGATAAGAATTCCAATCCTTCAAATCAATCCTATTATTATCTTTAGTTTTACTAATTAGATTTTTCCTCCATATTTTTGTAGGAGCTACAAAGAGGTGTGAAATATTTTCCTACTTTTTATTTATATAGTGCATTTTTTCTTCTTCTTTTAATTAGGGCTTTGTATCTATTTAGCTTGTCAATTTTGAGAGACTCTTCAATATATCCCTTGATGCTTCTTCTTGCATTTTTACATTTTTCATCATACTAAGGGTTGGTTCTTCTATTTTTGTTTTTACCTGAAACTTGTATGGAGAACTTTTTAATGGAAGATGAGAGGACCGTATTAAAATTATAATAAAGGTATTCTATATTGTCCATACTTTATAGAGGAAACAAGTCATTAGTTAACTCATTTATAAAAATATCATCCTTATTTCTCTCAAAGATCAAATGTTTTGATAGTGAGAATTGTCTTCTATGGGATTGCTATGCATGACAAAATTGAGGGTTACAATTAGAGGTCTATGATCAGAGTTAGGCTTGAGTTCATTTAAAATGTCTAGATTTATCATTTTTTGTATAAATAAATATCAAGTATGACATAATCTACCACACTACCACCAAGCCCATGAATACAAGTCATTTGGCTAGGATTTAACCACTTCATTACACCATTACAAATTATAAGATCATGAGCACTACAAATATTGACTAGCTTGGAGACGAACAAATTTTCACCTAGATCTATAGAACTTATTTTGTACCAACTTTCTAGAGAAAGGTCTTCATAGAACCAAAGATGATTAGATTTGGAATACTTGCTTAGAATAATAATTTGGTTATTCGAATTTTGAGCGTTAAAGTCACCCAATAAGAGGATATTGCCTTCGTTCCTTATACTAAAATTATCATTTTCTAAGCCATTGTATGGGTAGTTTTTATCTATATTGTTTTTTGAATCGAAGAAGTGAATTCTATAGCCTAGTAGGGAAGAGAAGTGTAAATCCGTTTGTACTCATCCTAGAATTGACAGGCGTTTTTTTATAAAAAAAATATTAATATATTATTAAAAATAACATGTTGGATTAGATTAAATTTAAATTATTTAGAATTGCATATACATAAAACAACATAAATTAGATAAACTAAAACCGTAAACATTGGATTACACATTTGTTACACATAATTATCGTCACCATCATTTGTTGAGGCCTAAAACATCAGAAACTGCCTTCAATCCCTAAAATATGAAGTTAGAAATTGGTCAGGACTCTTATTTTCACACATGAGTCCACCACCGCTTCTTCCCTTTATGCAATAAGCATTACCCTCTTCAGAATGGCCTTTTGTTTCTTGAAAATGAGCGGTGCCACTACCTTTACCTTTTGATCAATAAGTGGTTCCACCCTGGTAACGCTTTGTCTACACAGTGAAAGAGCAGTGCTCATGTTTTAAAAGGAAAAAGAGAATATTCACAAAACTTCTCGAAGGAAATCTTCGCCTTTACCCTTTGATCAATAAGCGGTTCCACCCTGGTAACGCTTTGTCTACACAGTGAAAGAGCAGTGCTCGTGTTTTAAAAGGAAAAAGAGAATATTCAGGAAAATTCTCGAAGGAAATCTTCGTGGCACCCTCATCCCTACTCTTATGGACCACCTGGGCTCGAGATCCCCCCCATGTAGGATCTCCCTTCCACCTCATCCACCATTTTCTCAACCATCCCTATCCTCTCAAGGGATATAAATATAGCCTCACCCCCCATAGGTTGGGAGGAGAAAATTTATGCTCCTACACTGAGGTTCTGGCCAAATAGAGGGTGACCATAGAGAAGGAAATTTGGATATTTGAGGACAAGACATGGCATGTGAGGAGGAATCACAACACTAAGGAAATGGTTGTAATATCTCTTCTTCATATTAATGAAATGATGGTTTGTTTCCCATAAAATGTATTGTGTTATGATCACTAATTTTATTATTGGATTCCTTAGTCACTGATATAGAACTGTAGATCATTTTCTGGTACTTTTGATCTTGCTTGTTTTTTGATGTGTTTATTGCAAGTACATCTGTGGAGATATTGTACTATAGAAAGTTGAGACATCACACTGTAAAACAAATAAAATTAAGACTCATTCCAAATATCTACAAACTCTATGGGAAGTGATTATCCTTGTTATCACTCATTTGTTCTAGACCTGTACCATTCAGATCTAGGGAAACAACTCATGTCCGCAGGAGGTCAAAATTTCCAACAACAAATATGGCGACTCAATTGGGAAGACATTCAGATTTCTTATCTCTTTTGGTTTTCAATTCAGAACTTCTGATCTTTCTTGGTTTTCAGTTCTTGTCTTTACTCCAAAACTTCAATTTTTCAAGTAATTAGATCTGCTAGTTTGTAGTGAGACTTGGGTTCAGTTTAACCATATATGCTTAGATCCGAGACATATTTAATTTCAATGCTTAATTTTCCATTAATTTTCATGATTTGATGCCAGTTATATGATACTTAACTTTCTCTGTTTCGCTCCTTTTTGTTTTGAAACCTACAGGACCCACCGCACTTTCAACAAGGACATTAAGTGGTGACACCGCATATGCTCAGTAGTCAACAGGCGGTGCCACCGTTCTGTTATAGTGGACAAAATGCGGTGCCTAGGCAATAACGCTTTGTCACCAACATTCTGCAAGCGGTGCGAGGTAGGGTTTCATACCCCCGTTTTTTCAAAACTTTGCATCAGTTTGTTTCTTTGCTCAAAGTGTTTCTGGATTCATTATTTATGTTTTACTGTTAATTTCAAAATATGGAAAGTGGTAAAGGCTCGTTTCTTTCTATTTTGAAAAGCTAGATTGTTTCCATTTGTCTAGTTGCTTGCTATACTTGGGTTTAATTTTCGAAAGAGTACTTGGAAGTCATATAGTCAGATCTCTTTTTACTGTTAGATCAGCTGAAAGGAAAGATTTTTACTTTTGGTTTCTCTATTGTTGTTCTTCATAGGTTAATGAAAGCTTACTTTTACTTTTGATTATAATAAAATTTGAGATTTGATCATAGTTGTATGTAAGAGTAACTATTGGATCATTGATTAGTTTCACAAACTCTCAGATATTCATGTTCTTCTTTTCATTATATGCTCTTTTCTCGCCAAAAATATCATAGTTCCCGTTAGGTCTTTTCATATTTGAAGAATTTCAAAAAGATTTTAGTTTTCCAAATAGTAGTAGTACCTTTCCTTTTGGAAAAGAGATCTTACTTCATTTTTCTTTCAAGTTGAGTTATTAGAAGTTTGTTGCTTGTTTGCATTTTGAAATATACTTCAGTGTAACTGTTTGGTATTTTTTGCTTATAAACAAAATTGAATCACTCTCTCTCCCTCCTATAAGTAGGGCATAACTCAAACGATAAAGTGAAAAATTTGCATATCATGTTGCATGGTTTTACTTTTTTGTCCACACCTCATACATTCACCTAATCGTTCAAGATAAAATTAACGCTAGTTTTAGGTTAAAATTTTTAGTAACTTGAGTGATAGGTTAGAAGACATGTTCTGGCGTCTATAAACATAGGAGTTGTCGTTCTATTATTTGCACTCCATTCCAAGGGCTTGTAGTTCTTCCACGTACCAACCGGTATATCGAACGGCCTTTCATGTACCCTTGAGGTATATAGAAAGGTACTTCACATAGTCGGTAGTATATCGAAAGGTTCCTATCGAACGATTGTGCATTAGACAACACTAACACGGATTTGAGCTCCCACGTACCTTCCGTATATCGAGAGACCCCTCTAGGATACCTTAAACCAACTGAGAAAATCCTTTTGGCCATCTTGTTGGAGAAATACACTAAGAACAACACTTGGGGAGCTACTAAGCACGTGTCGTCCAGGTCATCGGGTATTCAGGAAAGGGTATGGTCCCAATCCTCCTTGTCGCGTTTTACTATTGGACCCTGCGGTATATCGTGAGTTGTAAAGACTTGATAATCATAGTGAGGAAACGAATTTTATTATCCCCTCTTATCACCTAAGTTTTCTTATGGCCCTTATCTTGCGTTGTAGTGGTTTTGTGTGTGATTCTAGTTTCAAACCCTAGGTTAGGTTTTTAGTGACCAACAGTCTGGATGAGTTACCTTTGAGACGATCTTGAAGGGTTCAAGTCTTACCACCTTAACTTCCTCCTGTTGTAGGAGAGAACCTAATGGAAGCCACAGACCAAGGTGCCACAGTTTATTCTCATGTGGAAGGGAATCTAGTTGTGGAATTTGGGGAAGAATTCACTACGTATGATAATCCATTGGTCGAACAACCTCCTACGACTGATACCACCTTTCATTTTCCAATGGAAGGCCATGCTAGTTCATCAGATTGGGTATCCAATGACACTGAAAGGGCAGTGTTTGGCCCTAATGCTCCTTTTTGGAGAACTTCATTAGGTCAATCTATTTGTGAATATGGGACTCCTAGACCGTCATTTGTTAACCCTCCATTGAATGGGGAAATATATAGAAGGTTCCAACCATCTATTGACCATTTACGTAACTTTCAAGAGAACCTTGCAAACATTACTGCTTTGCCTCTTCCTCATCATACACCCATGTCTTCTTGTTTACCCCATCTTTCAAAAACAACCCCTCCCTAATACTGTCCACTTTCGCTATCTCAAGTAGCTCCTAGTTTCACATCACCGACTTGAGGTTCGACAGTTCCTGATTCATGTAAACCCTCCAACCCTATTACTGCAGTTCCAAATCCTGGAGATGCTTCTGGTTCCCCTGTATATTCTACCACTAGGGGAAAACCCCTAGCACAAGTTGTTTCATTAGTTAGTGGATTCACTTCCAATGCAAGATAGACCCCTACTGTAGGACAATCAACAGTCGTATTTCCTTCCACCAACACTAATATGGTTTTCCCTCCTTCTAGTATAGGGAAACCCTCGGGGGTACAACTTGTAGTTAGTCAACCTTCTTGGGGTTATACTTAACCAAGAAACCAACCACCTATAAGAAATGTGAATTATCAACCTACATCTTCAGGGATTTTTTATCCTGGAATGCCTTACCCTGATAATATGTTTACACCGTGGGGGAAACCTAATTGGTAATATATTCTTATGCTTGGAGGGGCACCTATGAATACTGCTGGAGGTTATGGAGGGCCACCTTTTGGAGGACCACCTGGAGGATGCCCACCTGGTGGAGGTCCACCTTCTAAAGGACCACCACTCGGAGGACCGCCTTCTGGAGGACCACCTCCACTAGGAGGCGACACTCCTCCTGGACACCCGCCGGCATCTAGCATATCTTCGGGAGGATCATATGCGAATCCAACGCCCCAATGGCCAGTGTATCAATTGACTTATGGTCCTACTGGTATACAGATACCATATCAATATTACCAGTATGTTCAACCTAATTGCAACGTTGAAATTTCCTGATATGTTCAAGTTAAACAACGATCCCATCTAACATAACCCTTCGTGGCCTGCAATTCCAGTTAAGTTACCATCAGACATTCCAAAGTTTGATGGGAAGTAGGGAGAGGATCAGTAAAATCAGGTTATGACATTCCATCTATGATATTCTTTGAACTCCTTAATGGATGACTCAGTCCATTTGAGGCTCTTCCAGCGAACTTTGACTGGTACCGCTACCAAGTGGTATATTGAGTTGCCGTAACATTCGTTTGTGGAATTTAACTCATTGGAAACGGTTTTTCTTACTCATTTTCAGCTACCTATCAGTTACAATACTGGTACGGATCTTTTGACATCACTTCGTCAGAATACTTCCACACATATATCTAATCATATGCATGAGTGGAGGATACGAAGAAGGCTTATTAAAGCTCCTATCCCGGACCAATTGTTGGTTGTTTGGTTTACAAAATCCTTGTTGCCACCCATTTCCCATGATGTGACTATGGGCGGTGCTGTCACTAAAGAGAAGGATATTAGCTAGGCTTAGTATATGGACTTGGTTTATACCCAGTCCGGTAATTTGTATGACCTGATCCCTCAAGCTCCTCATCCCAGCACAAACCTTTCGAATTCACCTGCAGAAACTCCTATTAATGGGGTTATAAGTTCAATCCATCCCTCGTCACTTGCCAAGAAACATATTTCTTCTACTACCACTCCTTCTGATCCTACGGTTTCTGCAAAGGTGAATGTTATTCAAACTATGTAGACACACGGTAATAAAATGAAAGGAAAAGGAAAAGATAAAACGTCTGGAAACCAACATGAGAATCCCAAGACTACGACCTCGGAGAATGACAACAAAGGCAAGAGGAAGGGTAAGTATCCTTGCCTACTATTTGGTGTTGACCACTTCATGAAGGAGTGCCCTCATCATGAAGAAATTAGTAATTTTGTGAAAAATAACCCCACACCGGCTGTGCTTAGTGATCCTTTCCCTTCTCAACAACAATTTATTGATCATATGTCTTCACAGGGAACCTCTAATTCTACCGAAGATATCCGAATGATGTCCTCAGAAACTGTTATATTGACTACTCGTAATCAGTCATATGACAAACCAGTAAAGAAGAAGGATGAAAGTGATTCTTCAGAGAAAGTCCCTTCTACTATTTCTTCTCCTCCACCTCCATCTAATGGCCCTCTTACGATCGAGAAACCTAACCTCAACCTGATTTTTCACCCACCTAAGAGTACTCTCCAGAAATACGTTTTCAATCCAAATGCTTGAACTACACAATTCTACAACGTTGTTGAATATTTGGATTGGGCACCTTGCATGATGTCTACCATGGAGGTACTCCAAAGTTTCCCTACGCAGCGCAAAAACCTGTTGACAACTTTAGGGGCCTTAGAACTGGATAACAATAATTTGATTCATTTTAATATGGAGAATTACAAGTCCAGATTTACCCACCATCTCATGTTTCAAATCACGACCAGAGTAGTTGGGAGAAAGGTCCATAGGACTGTGTTGGAAGAAGGGGATTCCACCTCATTATTGTCTGTGTCTTGCTGGAGATCTATTGGTTCTCTTGAACTTACGAATTTACCCACAAATTTGAAATCTTTTGACGGACGAGGTTTCCAACCTCATGGTCTGTTACCGACCACTTTAGTCGAGCTTGGGGGAAAGACTGTTTCCATTCAAGTGGAGGTATTCAATGCTCTGTTAGATTACAATCTGCTATTGGGGAGGATCCGGTTCTATTCTATGACGATTTTTCTCCTTGACAGTTTTTTGTACTCTTCAATTCCCTCACTTAGGGAAGATTGTGACCATTTAACTCGATTTTTGTTCACCAGATGTTACTGCACCCATTGTAGATAATATTCCTATGCTAGGTCAATCCCCTCCACCTTATCAATCACTTGGGGTAGGAATGTGGAAGGATTCAACCCTTATGGGCGTGTTTCCCTCAACCCCTCCTAGTATAGAAGTGGCAACTGTGAACAGGATATCCACAACTGACCATAGTTCTAAAGGTAAACAAGTTGTTGATACATATTCTCTAGGACCTTATGAAGTGCTCTACGATGCTATTTAGTTTTTTTTTCTGATATACACTATGATGATCACCATCTAGTGGCATTGGATCCCTACCACCTACCCTATTGGCTAGATTCCCATTTCCCCACTCTAGACTTTCCCGTCGGATGAGTCTATTATGGAGATCATGAGTGTGGATGAACCTATATGGGAATATCACCATCATAGATCCTCTTTCCTTCCCAATTCAAATTCGAAAGATCTTGATTTTGTTGCTCTCAATAGTTCTGATATCGTAAAAAATCCTCAGACTCCTGTATTGTTACAAGGAACTGATTCCAAAGGAAACCTATGTAACATTACTTAGAAAACTCCCATTGACATATTAGTGAAGCCCAAAATTGTTGAACACATTCATGTAGTCCATAATTGTTCAATTGAAGAAACCAAAAAGTATAGATCTCTTTTTAAAGAGTTTCGATATGTTTTTTCCTGGACATATGAATAGATTCCTGGGATTGATCCATCCATCGTTGTGCACGCAATTAAGACTTACCCCATAGTGAGACCAGTCCGGTAAAAACTACATCAATTCCATCCTAGGAAGGTCGTGGCAGTAAAATTCGAAGTCAAGAAACTTTTGAAAGCATGTTTTATTTATCCAACACCGCTGATTGAATGGATATCTAATATTGTCCCCATGGCTAAGAAACATGGAACTATTAGGGTTTGCATCAATTTTTGAGATCTAAATAGGGATTGTCCCCATGATAACATTCCTACTCCGCGTATCGATCAAATCATTAATAACTATGCTGGGAGCACCACCTTCTCATTTATGGATGGATTTTCCGGCTATAATCAGATAGAAATTTTACCCGCCGACCAACATAAGATGACATTAATTTTTCCATGGGGAACCTTTTCCTATCGGAAGTTACCCTTTGGTTTGAAGAACATCAGCGCTACATTCCAATGTGCCATGCCCCACACTTTTTATGATATTAAACACATTGTGGAACCCTATCTGGACGACCTCCCTACTCATTCACAGTAGCGTGAGGACCACCCAGGCCACCTTAGGGATATTTCTCTTCGTTTTCGTCATTATCATATTCATATTAATCCCCACAAGTGTGTCTTTTGTGTTGATAGTGGACGTCTTCTTGGCTTCATGGTTTCCAAAGATGGAATCCGGATAGATCCTTTGAAAATAGCTTCTATTTTTTCCTTACCCACCCTGACTAATATCATTGAACTCCAAAGTTTGCAAGGGAAGGAAAAATTTCTTCGTCATTTAGTATGCAACTTTGCAGAAAAAACAAAGAGTTATATGCGTCTCCTTAAGAAGAACACTCTGTTTTTTTGGGATGACCAAGCCCAACGAGCTTTCGATAATTTGAAACACGCTCTGACACATTCACCGGTGTTACACCCCCCACAGGGGGCTTCACTTGTTGACCAATATACTATCACGTTAGTTCATATTGTGGGTTTTAAAATTATAAAAAATTGAATCAATATATTGCAGGTATTGGGGGGATGAGGGGTTTAAGGTGGGGGTGGGTAGGGTGGTTTATAAGGATTGAGGTATAAAAGGGGGTGGGGAGGAGGTNTGTTTGGGTCAATATCTCTCGAAATTAATGGTATTCTTTAATATCCCACGATCGCACGTGCTATGTGAGATGTTCACTAAGTGAAGTCCCCGTGACACCCCCCGAATTATTCGAAATACTTTTTGCTATATGTTGCTGCCTCCACAACTACCATTGATATGGTTGTAGTGCAGGAATATCTCAATGGCCAAGAGCATGTGATTTACTATCTAAGTAAGAGTCTTCTTGACTCTGAAACTTGTTATTTGCATGTGGACAAGCTAGCTTTGGCCATGGTCATTGTTGTGCAAATATTTCTTCACTACATTTTACTATGCACCACAACTGTTCTCGCTGATCAAAACCCCATATATTACGTTTTGACTCGTCAAGTACTAGGGGCCAAGTATTCCCATTGGATCGTTATCCTAAATGAATTCCATCTCGAGTTCACTAAGGCTACTTCTAAGAATTCCTTAGTTTTTGTAGAGTTAATGTATGACCTCCCCTGTGCTCTCATGGAAGCTGAGCACAATTATTCATTCCCCGATGAATCTTGTTCCTGATTAGCACAACTGATCTATGCTATGGAGATCTGATTGTCTATCTCCAGATCGAAAGGTTTAAACTAATATATCCCATGACGATCGCTGACACATCCGTCACCACGTGAAATATTATCTCATTTTAAATGATACGTTATATCGTTGTGGTATTGACTTCGTTCTTCGATGATGTCTTACACACGAAGAGGCTGAACATGTTTTGAATGATTTCCACTCTGGAGCATGTGGTGGTCATTTTTCTGGGATGGCTACAAGTCAGAAAATCCTTCACTGGGTATTTTTGGCCCTCAATATTCAAATATTGTCATGCGATGGTTAAAAAGTTCCCACCCTGTCAATTTTTTTATCTAAAAAAATGCACCCACCCTGCTCCTTTACACCCCATCATTGTCATTGGTCCTTTCACCAAATGGGGGATAGATTTTATGCATTGTAATTCTACCTCAATCGGAGGGCATGGTTACATCATCGTAGTCGTTGATTATTTTACAAAATGGGTTGAGGAAATTCCTACATATGCAGAGGATGGTCGGTCTGTCGCTCTTCTTTTGTTCAATCATGTAATACCTAGGTTTCGATTTTCACAAGACATAGTCACTGATCACAAATCCCATTTCCGTAATCAGATGATGGGTGAGTTAAGTGCTAAGCTAGTTTTTTGTCATGAAAACTCAACTCCTTATTATCCATAGGCTAATGGTCAAGTCGAGGCCATTAAAAAAGTTTTGAAAACTATGCTGCATTGAATGTTTGCAGATCATAAATCCAACTGGCACTTGACTCTATTTGCTGCACTATGGGCTTGTAGAACTTCAGTTAAAACAAAAACTGGTTTCGCACCATTTCAGCTGGTCTATGGACTGGAAGTTGTCCTACCTATTGAATGTGAGATCCTGTCATTCAAGCACACATTTGATCTTCTCCTGAATACTTCTAGTGAACAAGAATGGATTTTTTATTTGACAAATCTTGATGAGAATCGAAGAGATGTTGCCTTCGCTAACGAGGCACATAAAAAACCCATCAAGGCTCAATACGATAAAACATTTCAACCTCGGGTGTTTAATCAAGGTGAAATGGTTCTGAATTATGATCAGAAACATGACAAGCTTTGTAAGGGGAAGTTAGAATCCATGTGGTACAGGGCTTTCATCTTTAGTAAAGTTTTAGAGAAAGGGGCCTATGAGCTTGTAGATTACGATGGGATACCTTTCGAGCAACCTCGCAATGGGTTGTACCTGAAAAGGTACTATGCTTGAATTCATTTCTGTTATAGTACCTTGTATATATGTACATTGATTGAATTTTTGGTGTGGTTTTAGTGTTTCAATATGGTTTCGAGTTTTTGTCAGTACTGTTTATACCATGTTTTCGTTATGCAGATCAAATGGCCTTTTATGTTTTTGTTGATGGTGCTTTCCGTCATACCCTGAACCTCTCTTTAGCTGCTTGGGTTTTGTATTCCCTAGCTCATGACTTAGTCAGTTCAGGACCGGTTTGTGTAGGTCCAACCACCAATAACATCGTCGAGTATCAAGCTGTAACAGGTTTGTTGACCGAGGTTGCATCTAGAGACATTGATCACTTGGTAGTCTCCATGGACTCATAGTTAGTGGTTTTTAATTTGAACCACATCTATGCCATCTGAAACCCTACACTCCTTCATCTCTTTCAAAGAATTCGTTTGTTAGAAAGGTCGTTTGAATCAATCACTAATTGATGTATTACTAGGTCTTATAACACTGTTGTAGACTCATTGGCCAATTATATATTGGATTGGTATATTTCCCATACATAACTTTTGATAAATAAAACATGGTGCATTGCAAATACAATGAGCAGTAAAAGACATAAAAACTCATATAAATTTCATTCTCCATTTGAACACATATAAGCCTTCGTAAATAAGTTTGTATACATATATATATGTGTTTTACAAAAAATATGGTCTCGAGACCCCGACTAAAGCACACTGGCTTTCAGATATACAAAATGAAAAACATCCTGAAGCTAGATAGCTTTTAGTGTCTAAATCATGTAAGATGACTAGTGATGCTCATGATAACACATGAGAGCTATCGCTACCCTCCGTAGCAGGAGGATGAATCAACCTGATAATCCATCTGTATGTCTCTGGTACCACCTAAGGAGTTCATCTATGGAAGCATCTAGAATGTCAATATTTAACCAGTTGACTTTCTCCTCCAACTCGGTCAACTCATCGTCTCTGCGATGTACAAAGAGGCCCCCCACTCACCTATCAATTGGGGATGAAACCCTAGGTTTTGCGTCTCCTACATCTGCATGAAAATTTTGGTCTCATTATATTTCATAAAAATTATAAAATATAAAATGCAAAAAATAATTAATGTCTTGGACATTTTTCTTACCAATATCACCCCATTGGGCACCTGACAGTAAGGGTAGATGAGGGTCTCCCCTAAAGTCAGTACCGATATACACATAATCCTCAACCATGAGGAGTTGGTATTCTAACCAACGGAAAAATGCGCTCCCATAATTGACCTTGGCCTTGCCACCACCAGTGCAGGCCATGATCTCCACCCACCGCAACATGCGAGGGTCTCGAGCTTTCAACTTGATGAAATACACCTACGGTCTCAGATGATGAACCCGCTCAAAGAAGAAAGATTCCAAGATGCTATCGTAACCAAACTGTTTCAACTCCCCTGTTGACACTTAGTCAGTTGTTCCTTGAAGACACTCAGCAAAGCCTCAGCCCAGTTATAGACCGTAGGCACCGTAGCGTATAAGTCATAAATCATGTGTTCTCAAGAATCCTAATGAGCCCCTTGGCTCCTGGAAACCTAATGCATGGTGAAAAGTATTGCCTGGAGAGGCAAATCCATCACCTATTTTATTGGTATCTTTTTTCCAGACATTTGAGTGCCCAGAAAAAAGTGGCGATCGATAAGCTCTTGTGTCATGATATCTCCCCCTCAAGATCCTGTCAGTGAGATTGTCGTCGTGCTCCTAGATAAAATTGTAAGGAAGTAGATGTCTTCTACTTCCACTGTAAGAATGTGGGCCCCCACCTCGAAGTACTGCTTCTCTGGGTTCCACATTCGTAGAATGTATTCCAGTAGCCTCACATGAGACTTCATGCTCGAAACATGGAAGAAGTTTAGGAGGCCACAGACCCATAAAGAAGCTATGGAGTCAGCATCTATTCCAGCCTTGGAATCATCATCCTCGTGTTGTCTTTCCTTCCACAAAACCATTTTTGCTGAAATGACTTGCCAAAAATCAATTTTGAGGTATTAGAATACATATCCAACTTTTAAAAATACTTTAAAGACACTCTTTTGGCTTGGCCATTGAGTCTTTGGGAGAGATCTGCGGCATCACCTTAATCGGCATAAAAAACACAGTTTTGCTTAGGCATTTCCTTTCCTGCAAAGGGAAAGAGTGTTACCCACCGAGTGTTTTTTACCCTAGGGTAAAAATCTCAAAACCCCAAAAAAATCTGAGTGGAAAGGGAAAATACAACCATGAAAATGCTAAGGATAGGTTTAGCTTTTACCTCGAACTGACGAATCAGAAAACAGAGGGTCAATGGCTCCAGAATCTTTGCATGAAGTCTACACAGCAATAGCTCCAAAATAGCTCCCCAACTTGGTAAATAGTAAAATGGTAAGTTTTTTACTATTTCATTCATTTTTATATGAAATGTTTTTTGGTTTTATTATTATTTTAATCACTTTTAATTATTTTTAATAAAATGCCCTTTTATATAGTCATTAAAAACTCATTTTTTAATATTTTGGAGAGCTAATAGTATTTTAAAAGGTTTTGCAGGGGATGAAAGCTAGAGTATTTGGTTATGAATAAGTTTTTTTTTAATTTTTCTTACTTCCATAAAATGGAAAAATTCGTTGAGCACTAATTTTGACATTTTGGTTGTGCTCTTTAAACCCAATACCAAAGTTTCGAGTCAACTTTTGCTTCTTTTTCAGACCCGTTAAACGCCTTCATCTTGAAAAGAAACCATAATAGATTCTTCTTTAAGCTCTTTTTGGACTCCTTAAATAGGAAAAGATCGCCGAGCAAACTTGTCTTCTTCACACTCGTAAAAGTACTTGAAAAGTCGTCTTTCCGATGGTAGTTTATCTCATTTTTGGTTCGGATTGACTAATTATGAAAAATGAATACTCCAACCAATCATGACTGGAAGAGTTCTCTCGGGCATTATTTTATACTTTTTTAGTCCCTAGGGAATAAATCATACGAAAAATGATCCTTTGGGGTCTTCTTTCATTTTTGTCCAGACTCTCTAAACATGAACGATACTGAGTTATAAATTTCAATGGTCTCGTTAAATTACACACTTAGAGACCCTCTTCTGGGAATGAACCCCTCCTTTCTCAGGTTCGTGAAACATATGAGAATCGACTTATCTCCGGATAAGCTACAACAAGTGTTTGTTACCCTCTTTGAACTCGTAAAAAATGAAAAAGAGGCACTCATCAATCATGATGGGGAAATTAAGGGAAGGGAACTATCTCAGTTGCAATTAATGGAAGTTAGTAGTCACCTTTCAACATGGAACTTGTCTGCATTTCCTTCATTCAATTGGGTATTCAACTTGCTTCCAAGTTGATCCACTTTCATGAGTCATGTCTCTCCTTTGAGTCTTTCAAAGAATGCATCGTCCAGCATCGCATTATGTTTTGGTATCCTCTTGGTCAAGTCAATGCTGCCAAGTCTTCGGTCATGCCACCGAATGTTTAAAGGGAATTAATGTTGAGATTTTGGATCTGCAGTTTAAACTTTTGTGTCAGTTACCTTTGAGTCAGTACTATGGTTACATCATACTCAAAATTCCAAAACTTTGTTCCAAGTTTCATGCCGTCGATGTGGGATTCATCATGGCCCTCCTTCGACAAGACTACTCCTGTCGACTTCATCTCATCATCCAGGAATTAGTCTTAGAAACAAATTAGTACCTTGAGGTCTGTATGCATTAATGTCAGAGTCTCTCGCTTTCAACATAGGTTCACATTTCTGACCTTTGATCAGAATATTCGACTAAGTGTTCGACATCAGATCATCTACTCACGGTCAGGATATTGTACTAGGGTACCTTGGGAATCATCGACATCAATGATGATCTCCCTCAGATTTGTTAAAGGTTCTCACCATTGACCAATAATCAACTGGTTTCTACCATGTTAGACATCAAGACATTGTAATCACATGGATATATTTATACTTTGTGGAAGATGAGATGAAATACCTTGGGTATTTGTTAAACACTCAATGCTTTTACCTAGGTTGTGATGGAGTATTTGTATAAGTCCTACCTGGATCCACATTTGTATGGTCGTGGCTATGCTCAAATTTGTGTCCATATGACATAGTTCTACATTGTATGTCTGGTAGTTATGTCCAAGTTTGAGTCTCTTTCACATGGATCTACGTTGTATTCTAGTAGTCATGTTTATTTATCTCCCTCATGGATATTCCTTGTATTTGTATATGAGTCAAAAGTATTGATGTATTGTAGAATCTAGTTTGATGATGATCTATGATCAAGCGATTTCTTGCCTCGAAGTGATAACTTGCTCTTACAAATCTCTCTCCTATTGTATCCCTCTAGACTCATGCTTTGGGGAGCATTCTGTTACACATAATTCTCATCACCATCATGTGTTGAGGCCTAAAACATCATAAATTTTCTTCAATCCCTAAAATGTGAAGTTAGAACTTGGCGAGGACTCTTATTTTCACACCTAAGTCCGCCACCGCTTCTGCCCTTTATGAAATAAGTGTTACCCTCTTCAGAAACTCCTTTTGTATCTTGACAATGAGTGGTGCCACCACCTTTACCCTTTGATCAATAAGCGATTCCACCTGGTAACAATCTGTCTACATAGTGAAAGAGTGGTGCTCGAGTTTTAAAAGGAAAAAATAGAAGATTCATGAAGCTTCTCGAAGGAAATCTTCATGGCACCCTCATCCTTACTCTTGTGGACCACCTGGACTCGATATCCCCCCTAGTAGGATCTCCCTCCACCTCAGCTACCATTTTCTCAACCATGCCTATCCTCTAAAGGGATATAAATATAGCCTCACCCCCCATAGGTTGGGAGGATAAAATTTATGCCGTTGCACTGAGGTTCTGGCCAAATATAGGGTGAGCATAGAGAAGGAAAGTTGGAGCTTTGAGAACAAGACATGGCATGTGAGGAGGCATCACAACACTAAGGAAATGGTTGTAATATATTTTCTTCATATTAATGCAATGATGGTTTATTTCCAATAAAATGTATTGTGTTATGATCACTCATTTTATTATTGGATTCCTTAGTCACCGATATAGAACTGTAGATCATTTTCTGGTACTTTTGATCTTGCTTGTTGTTTGATGTGTTTATTGCAGGTACATCTGTGGAGATATAGCACCATAGAAAGCCGAGACATCACACTGTAGAACAGATCAAAGACTCATTCCAGATATCTACAAACTCTAGGGGAAGTGCTTATCCTTGTTATCACTCATTTGTTCTAGTCCTGTACCATTAAGATCTAGGGAAACAACTCTTGTTCGCAAGAGGTGAGAATTTCCAGCAGCAGCATTTCCACTCTAAAAAATGGTTTGCATATTTGATCCCTCTCAATGCTTGGTAGATCCCCTTTTAGATGGATCTGTGCTGGTCTTATAAAAGTTAGAATTAATAGGGAAAAATAAGATATTTTTATGTAGGTTTTTTTATCATTAATGTTTGAAATTTCTATCCAAATATATTGGTTGCGAGGGTCTTTATTATAGATCCTAGCATGGGGGGAGATATTCTTTCTAATGTAACAAGCTATACCTCCAATGCCTCTATGACATGATCACTTGTTCCAGGCTGACTATAGGACAAATCCTTCTATCTTAAGAACCTTAGATTCTTCATGCTCCTAGGTTTCAACAAGCAGTATAATATCAATTTCACATGGGAACAAACTTAATTTGGGGCCTTTTTTACATGGAAAGCCTCAACAAATCCAAGAGAGGATGTGGATCATGTCAAGTTTTTATTTATTATTATATTTTTGGTTTCTATTCCTAATAATAGCTTTTCTATTTCTAAATAATGCCCATTTCCTTCCTTCCTAGTTTCACTTACCTTTTGAACCTCCTTTATTAATTTGGATTGGTATTCTAGAATGAGGTATTCATTTATAAATATTTTGTATCCTTTTATACTCGAGGTTTTGCTAAGTATGCCATACTTATGGTTAATACAGATAAATTTGACCCAGATCAGACTATCTTTATTCTCAATTAATTTCCTCAGCTTCTTTCCTTAAGCGAAGCAAGTTGTTTCAATTCGTAGCATATTGTGTAGTTATGGCTTGACTACGACTAGCCTATCCTCCTCTGCCTTTTCTTTTGAACAAACAAATTACGAGGTTCAAGACTCATTTGTTATGATCATTGTCTAATTCTAACTTCTTATTCATTTCCTCTTTAATGGGTTTAATATCTAATTTACCTTCTAGACTATTTAGGGTTATATTTTTAGTTACTTTTTCTTCTATCTCTTTAATCATGTCCTTCAATTTCGATTTTCTAATGTATCAACATCTCCTTTCTGGGTTTCTTGTCTTTGTTTTTCCACTACCTATAATCTAATCTCCATTATCTCAAGCTTATTCCCCATCACTTATATCTTATTGTATATTTTTTTTAATATTGTCTTCAAAGGATGCAAATTTATTATCGAGCAACGAGCATGGTTGCAAGCTTATTTTCAAGCATAGATTATGTTTGAATTTTAGCTTCTATTTCTTCTCTATTTTTCTCTAATGAGTCTATACAATCATCGATGCTTTTTAGGATAGTTGTGCTAGGTTTCTCTTTCAGATCCTTTGGTAGATGCAATGAATTGTTC
>LPNX011039235.1:264509-304971 GCA_001517045.1 Pseudotsuga menziesii
TATACCGTAGATCGTCTCGACAAGATCTCCTCATAAGTGAGCCTCAAGTGACACTTGCGTGCCTAACATTACTATATCACTTTTAAAAGAAAAAAGAAAAACAAAAAAACACTAAAATTGGTTTGATAGACCAATTAAGGTCAAATATGCGAAAGTTAGTCTAAGTGGACGTTAACTATCATCATCAACAACAACAACACCACTCATTTAAAAAAAGAATGTGAAAGAAAATGGTGACATTAACATCTCCATTGTTCAAAAAATGACAAAACATGCATTTCAAGAAATTATTTAAAAAACTTTTTTTTAACCAGTGATTCACTATTGGGGCTACATCCATCGAGAGAAATGGCAACACATGCTATTCCGAAGAGTCAAGGTATGATCAATCATTACATAGTTAATACATAAGGGCTCAACAAGAGCATCACATCACTTACAAGAATTGAACCTAGGTGGGGAGGGTAACAATCATTCCTCCCAACCACCCAAGCTTATTACATCAATATTGAAATGTTTTATTAAAACAAGTAAAAGAACATTGACAATATTTTTTTTTAAATGATAAAAAATGGTTTAAAACACCTTTATGAATATAATATGAAATTCTTGTTAAATAGGTAATTCAATTTATATATATTTTTGAGTAAAAGGTAAAACTGTGACAAGGTAAAACAGTGACCAGGCCAGAGAAACTTTTAAGGACCGAAACATATTTAAAAATATATAAATCTTGGTGAACCTTACTAATTCTTAAAAGGCCGACTATAAAATATTTGGCGAGATTTTTCTAAAAATATTTCAATTTCTAAGGAGTTTATATAGTTTAGATACTAATTTGGCGATTTTTAGAGGGAAAATCTTTTACCCTATCAAAATTAGGTGAAACATGGATTGAATTTAATGCAAATTGACAAATCTTTTTTTTTTAACATGGAAAATAGCCCATGGGCTAAATTTTGCCCCTAGAATTTTCCTTGGACCAAGTAAAATTGCAACAAGGTATAATATCTTGGTATTATGTATGGAGCTAAATCTTGATAAATACTTGATATCACATGTGTTGATATTCGGGCATGAAATCACCATTTTGGTTTTACAATAACATCTAAAACTGCTTTTAATTGCCTAAGAGCTCATCTTCTTTAGATATAAGAAAGTTAGTTTACTTAAAATACAAAGACATTTAATAGGAGTGGGAATCTACCCCTTACTAACTACCAATTTTTTTGAACCGCGATTCATTAATATCACAAACTACATCCATAAAAACTCCAAACACCAACTTATATTTTAAAATAATATATTTTTCTTTAAATAACAATTTTATAAAATAATATAATTTTCTTTGAATACCAATTTTATATTCTAAATTATGATATATTTTAACACTTCAAATTTAAAAAAATGATATTATTTGAAAAATCCACAAACTCAAATTAACAAACCCAATAAGAAAACAACACATTATCAATGATGTCTTGCTTACCAACCAAATAAAAATATATTATCCTTAATTATATTCCGTAACCTAAAGTTCTCTTGCCCCATAAAATATAAATAAATTAATTTATAAATGAATGAAGCTACTTTGGAAGAAGGTCAAGGGCATTATCGTAGACATCTTCATCAAGGTGATAAAAAAATAGATTAGAACCTTATCATAATGTTAGTTGCCTCCTTTAAAATCATGTTATATATTCTATCATTTCTTGAGGTGTATAGACAACAATGATAAATATATAAATATTAGTTGCGTGCTTTAAAATTTATGTTATATTTTTTTAACAACTTTTTTTTTCCCTTTTGGTTAGAGTCTACTTATATTATATTTTATTGTTTTTGGGATATACTATTCGGAGGATTCTCAATTCAGATGCTAATACTTTTACTTGGAGAATCAAATTTGGAGTAGTGATGAAAAAATCTTCCTTGACCATAATTTATGTTACATCTTTTTAACTTAGAAGAAAGGAAGTTATAAGGCAAATAAGTTCTATATTTAATTATGATAATGATAATAACAGCAACATGTTTAATTTACATATAATGACAACATCACAATAACAATGAGAGATTGTTTGTATCATTATTATTACTTTTTTTAATTTTAAAAATTAATTATTATTGATAAAAGTATTAAAGATATACATAAAGAAAAACACATAATAAATGTTATTTTTTTTGGTTTTAGAAAAATCTTTATTTTTTATATGGGCCTAAGTGCTCCATCAATGTCCAACTCCACATCCATTACTAATATATTTTTTCCCTCTCAAATAAAACCACCTCTTGTACTTGATGGGTTTTTTTGGTACCTAATGACTAACTCAAAGGCTAGTGGTTTTGTACTTGATGGGTTTTTTTTATGCCTAATGACTAACTCAAAGGCTAGTGGTTTTGCCCCACATAAGATGTTGTCAAGAAGTTTAAGGTCTCCAACCTTCCCACTTATTTTATAACACCTCATGGATTTGATATACTTTTTCAAATCCTCTTCTTTGGATACCCAATATTTTCCTCGGGCTATAATATCCAATGTTGTTTGGGGTAATACTTTTTCGTACCCTTGTCACACAAGAACCAGCCCAAGACATCACATAAATTTGTTTGTTCCTACTTATGGTAAAAATCATTATACCCATGCATGTCTCACACTCTCAGCCATTATACAATTTAGATAATGTTGACCTATAAAATTGACCCACCAACAAAGCATCATTGTTTTGCATGGTGATGCCAATTTAGTCTTTGCTTCCTTGGTTATGTCCCATGTGGGTGCCTTGGCCTCCCTATCCTTTGCAAGTGGGAATCCCTTGGAAACTCTTTAATCCTTGGCCTTCTTGTCCTTCATAGGCATGCATCTCTTTAGAACTTTTTGTTTTGTGGCCTTCTAGTCCTTTTAGGAGTGCCTCCCTTGGGAACTCTCCATTCCCTATCTTTTTTATCCCTTACAAGACTATCTCCCTTGGGAACTCTTGATCCCATATCCTTATTATCCTTTGCAAGAATTGGTCGCTTGGGAACTCTTCATTCCATGGACTGCTTGTCCTTAGAGGCATGACTCATTTTTTATTGGTGTGTTGCATCTCCCATCTATGAATCCTTCCCCAACCCTAATGCCACCCTTATGTTATGGCATTATTTGGTCCTCCTCATCCTAATGACATGTTGGCAATGACATCTCTAATTGGGTCAATTTGTTTCACTAAAGGAATACATTAAAATTGTTTTTTTTCCTTAGAAACATAGTTTCTCTTAAGGAAAGGAGCATGCCAAGTGTACTCACTTAAAGAAACAAGTATGCACACATGCTTTCCCTTTAGGAAAGGCACATATGCATTCTAAAAATGAAAAATAAATAAATGCCCATTTTTTGTGTGCCCCTCGATAGTTACAGGAATTTCTAACACTAACTCCCATGTCCAATTACCTTAACTTACTTCTAAGAGTATAAAAATGATTAAAATGTTGGAGAAGGGGCAAGAGAGATAATTTGAGCACCCTTATGCTAGAGGTTTACAAAGAATATTGGATTTTTATCATTATTTTCTACCATAGGTTCTTTGTTTCTTTGCATGATCAACTTGCTAAGAGATGTGGATTAAGACTTTAAATATTTTCCAATCTTGAATAACAATGTTTCTAAAAGTGGAGGTCAATGTGATAAGTGCTATGGGTAGGAGGAAGCAAGGTCTTGGTGATGAAGGTGTTGGTAGCATACTTATCAGCTATAATTATGTTTGTTGCTCTTTATTAATATGGATATTTCTCTTATCTCCTTCTTGCACTCACACACCCCCTCCACACAAAAAAACATGCTTGTTAAATGTTCAATTGATTTGCATTTGAATACTCCTTTAGTGGTTGAATTAGTTCCCTAATATATTAGTTGATCAAATTGTTATAATTATAATTAATTAAGGTAGGTTGTTGTTTCCTTGTGTGCAGACGTTGGCCACATTTTTTGTTAAACCAAAAGTCTAACCAGTTAGTTTCCGATACAACCGCCATAATTAATAGATCCACAATATGCTATTAAACCATGTCACGAGTCTCGAAGGAGGTGTTGAGCAACAATTCAACAACATATTTCCAGGTGATTGCTTCAGTGGTGAAATTGCATTGGAGTTTGTGTTTGAAGAATTTCTTGAGGACAACTGTTAACACCAAAAATTGTCCACATAGCTCTCTATGGTCCAAACCATAATGACACATCATAGTCCCACCATTATTCCCTTCATTTTGACCTTCACAATTAAATTCCAACAAAAATGGTCCAAAACATTATTATTATTCCTTCCCCCATAAATACAGGGAAGTTGAGCATTATTGCAACATAACCCCACTCTCTCCAAAAAGGACAAAAAAACCCTAAAATAAGAATGGGTAAAAAACCATGGACAAATACCATGCATAATAAAATACCATGGGTAAGAAAACCTTGGATCACCCTATAAATACATTGTGAAGGTCCCCCCACAAACATTCTAGAAACTTTTGAACTTTGGACATTCCTTAATTCCTTTACTTTTTTGGCATCATCACCTTTTGCCACACTATCCCACGTTGCACGTCAAGTTCTCTCCGTGTAACCATTAATCCCTTTTCCAATGAAAACCCCTTATTGGAGATAAACAAAGACCAAGATCATGGGAGACTACATACCATTTCCTCCAACGACAAGAGTGGCCCAGTTTAAAGGTATTTTTTGTTATTTTATTGCATTAGTTAAATACAAATTTAAAATTGTTGTTATTTCTTGTTGTAAGTCGAGGTTGATAAATTCCTTGCACCATGAACTCTACCCTTACATCTGATTGATCTAGGGTATGTGCTTTTGCACGTAGTAGGGGAGAAATCCCCACTACATTTTTGGAGACTCCATTGGCTCGATCCCCTTGGATCTCTATTTTTGTAGGTGTTTTTGCTGGTTTTTTCTACTTGGGTACCTTCAGGCATCATAGATCTGACCTCCTTGTGGAATATTCGAACCAGTCCTATCACAGTGCCTACCCCTTGGGCCCAAGATGATAGATTTTCATTAAAAAAATGTTAGTTATGACCTGATCACACATATCCGAGAAAAATATGTGACCTATGCCGTTCCTTTTTTTCCAGACAAGCATGACCTAGGTTGCGCATTTTGCCTCGATAAGTGTGACCTAGACCAAAACTACAGATCACACTTGTCCAGGCTTCTAGAGTGATCCTGGTCGCTATTGTGACCCAGTTTTGTGTGACCTGTCGCATAGAAACCCCTATTTTGTGCGACCTGAGTCTTTCTGCTTATTTTATGTCTTGATTGCGATTGATTTATAGTTATGTGTGACCTCGGCCGTACCTATTCCACTGACATGTGTGACCTACAATTTTATCAGTGATTTGCGTTGTTATGAGACCTTTTCTAGACCCCTTGTCTGTGTTCTACTCCTTCCCTGATTGTTTCCTTCCATATCTGATTGCTTACAACCCCCTAGTTTGTTTTGTGGTCCTATTTTCCTTGTATGTGATCCCCCTTAGTCGATCTTGGTAGTTTAGACCCCCTATGTATTTCCTACATCCTTATGAAGTTCCTTATGCGCTCATTTAATTGTGTACGTTTTGTTTCTGGAAGAATTAGTTGTTTTGAAAAATATTTATTGTCATTTACCGTTATTTATTTTTTGCATTTGCGAGTTGGAAGTGAGAGAAATGGGGTTTATAAATCACACATCTCACACCCTAAAGCAAAACGCTTGGTTCATGACCCCAAGCGGAGCCTAAAAATTAACTTAACTCAGCCAACATTGTAACCTCATTTGAGGACCAAAGCAATATTGTAGTTAAGTTAGGACACTGGGGATAGGAATCAAAATAACACCCATTTGTCAATTACATATGAGACATAATTGTTTTCCTCTATGGTACGAAAATACTCTAGTACTTGTTAACATGGTCACGACCAGTTTTTCGAGGGGCCTCCCACTCTGCGGGGGTAAGCCGTAATGAAGGGGTTCCAGAAGTCAGGGTGGAATATCGCACTCCATTCTGTATCGAAGGCTAAACATTCATAATCCTCCTTGTGCATTTCAAGGACCATATCGGGTGTCAAGGACCAAAGGAATAAAGCATCAGGAAACTATCACATGTCTTGAACGAGGTAGCCTAGTTTCCAGTCTATTAGGGATCTTTTACCCGAGGTCCCTCTCGATAGTGGGATTCTCTTAGCCTTTGGTTCTTCCATTTCGTATTGTTTGACTGTGGATTTCACCACCCAACAAAGGATACAATTTGTGAGGGGATTCCGTCTTGTAACTAGGACCTTACTTGCACTTATACCCCATAGGTTAGTGCATCATTTTCTTCATAGGTAGTGTTGCTTGTTGGATTTGTTTTCACTTTGTTGTAGACTCCGCTGTTGTGACACGCTATAGTAGTTTGATTTTAGAGATTTATTTTTGGTCTGTGTGCCACCATTTATTAGCTCTCCTTCTGTACACTTAGCTATAGTTGGGATTTTGAGCTTGCATTTGACACCCTTGAGCCATTATTCATTATAAGTCACACCATCACGTCATCATTGCTCCACTATGCTACTCCTAGATACTTTGGGGGAATACCCCTTAGTTCAGTTCCTTGAACCATCACTGTTGGATCCATATTCGACGTCATTCACCACCTTCATATCCATACACTGCATTTGAGTCTGATTCAGATTCTTATCAATCCAAACCTACCTTGTTCACCACCATGTATAGCCCCATGGCTAGTGCACCTCCAAACCCCTTTTAGGGGGGGTGGTTGATAGTGGACTTGTGATCACTCCACCCGTCATGTCGAGTATCCCTTCCATAAGACCTATAGGTACTAGTCCTAGTGGGATCTATTTGTGCCAGAAATTGTTTCCAGGCCACAAAGAAACAAGCCAACACAATCTCAAAAATTCAATCAAACAAAACTAGGTTTTAGGGTTTTTGAAAGGTTTTTCTGGTTGTAAAGTTTGGTGACCAAAGGGAATACATTCATAAGCCAAATAGGAACTAAATCACAAGTAAAGAAGAACAGATATGCATAATATAATAACCATGTACCAACAGAACATAACTTTGAAGTTCATTCACAACAGGCAAGCATTACAAGCAAAGAAACCATAAACCAGCAATGAATTTACCAATCATGCAGCTAAGCAAGCTAAAAATGAAGCCAAAACAAAGACTGAAGGGTAGAAAGGATCATATATTTCATAATTCTGTTCATCAAATACACATGAGAGTTTAAGTACTTAGCTCATCAATAAGTCCAAAATACCTCCTTAAGCCATCCAAAAATCGAACCCTTTGTTCTCTTTCTCATCTACCTAAATAATGTTTTTCAAAAATTCAGTTAGGGTCTAAACCCTAACTATTTCTAGCCTACTCATCGATGGGATAATGTCAAAATAATAATTACAAAATAAATTATTTCTCAAAAGACATAACAAATAATTGTTTTAACTAACAATGTTCAAAGGTCTTTTGTAGCTTCTGCCAATAAGGCTATTCCATCCAAGGCTTGGGCCTTCTTCCTAGCTTTCTGCTGCTCAGCTTCCATATCTGTTAACCTTCTTGTAAGTTCTTCATTCTGCTATTGTAAGACTCTGACAGTCTGCTTTAATTCTGCACATTGTAAATCTGTGTTTCTTTTCCTTTTCAGGGCCTCCTTGGAGATTGCAGTAAGCTCTTGGTAATGATCATTTAATTCTTGTAAATCCACCCTGAGTCTTCTGTTAGCTAGGATCAAACCATCATTGGTTTCTTGCATGTACTCCATTTGATGCTTATATTGTTTGATGATTCTTTGCAGGTTCTCCTTTTCTGAGTCAAAGGCCTTGCCTACTTCTTCATTCTGTAGCTCGCTAGGTAGCCATGGGATGTTCAGTTTTCTGAAAATGTCTTCATCCTCTGGCAGCAACTCTGAAGATACACCATGAACACTAGGGTTTTCCTGATTAATTGTTTCAGTTGGTGCAATTTCATCAATCAAAAGCTTGTCTTCAGAATAAGAAACTTCAGTTTCCTTTCTCTGTTGTTCCTTCAACATTTCACCTCTTAATTCCAAAAATACAATAGATAGCTTGGTTTCGGTGAGGCTGGACTCTTCTATTGTATTCAATGGCTTTTCATCTGAAGAATCATCATCAAGCACAATTACCTCTTTTGTATTTAACCTAGGTTTTAGTAGCTTTTTCATATTCAGCCTCAACTTGTTTCTTGGCCTAGTTTTGGGTCTCCATGCTGAGGCAAGCTCCCTCAATATATTTAAACTTTTTCCTTGATGTCTAATTGTGGCAAACTCCATAGCTTTAACCTTGATCTTCTTTTTATTTGGCCTCACTGTCTTATCTTCTTGACTGGAGAATTCCCTGTATGTACCAACCCTAGTTTCAGCCTTGACAATCAATTCATCTCCTTCTAATAGGTATCCTTCATCTTCAGATAAAATAGTAATTGGGCTTCTTTGCTGGACATTGGTATTTTCTTCCTCTACTGCAACTTTCTCTGTATCAACAATTTTCTCATCGATGAGAGTTTATGCTGGTGCCCTATTTTGCACAGGCTGATCTTCCTTTTTTATAAACAACATACTTTTTCCCTTATTATCAGCTAAAGGCTGTTGAGGTTCATAGTCTCCCTTTGAAGGTTCTGTCACCTCTTCAAGTTTAACACCTTTTTTTATCTTCAGACTTGACTTTTTGACCTAGTTTTCTAATTAGGGTTTGCCCCTTGTCCACATGTTTTTTGATTGGCTACTCTTCCTGCTTAATTTGGAAACCAGACCAAAAGAGAAAATAGTCCCATGTCTTCCCTTCTCTTTGCAGAGCAGTGCTGATAATAAGCTTGATCAATCCATGATGGAAGATAGACTATGTAGTGTGATCATGATGCTCCTTGACCCTGATGAAATCTTCTGCAAACCTTTAAACAGGAAGAAAGGAAGACTCATCCTTGATTCACCAACAAGGTGCTGTAGGAACCTAAAATGATACTTGAAGACATAAGCATACCTCCCTTCACAGGTGATGTAGCTTTGTAGGAATTTGATGGGCTCTACCCATTCACCTCTAAAATTCTGGATGAGCACTCCTTTGCTCCAGTCTGGAATAATGTCAGGTAAAAGATACCTTTGGGCATTGAAGGTAAATGGTACCTTTTTGAACCACAACTCTCCTTCATTTTTGACTCCTATTGATTCAGCCACTAACTCCACAGTTAGCTTAAACTTCAGAGTATCAAATGCTACCATGTCTTGGTTATAACATTGGGAAAATTTATGAGAGACCTCGGTGTTATAGCCATCAATCTTCTTAAAGAAATCCAACCATCCAGCATTTTGGAAGAGCTCTGCACAACCTGGAAACTTGTCAATCCAATTCAGCTCAGTGGGCTCAGCCCTGTTGGTCTTGCCACTTTTCTTCATCTGCTTTCCTGGCTGAATGTTGTTTCTGTATGCTTTTAAAACCCTGTCAATGACCTAACATCCCTTTTTCTCTCAAGCTCTCAAAGTTTTGACAGTCTGTTCTATTTTAAATGCAGGAAATGTTTTATACTGATATTAGGTAATTTAGGTCAACATAGTACCAAAATTCCTCTCACAAAGCTGTTGCTAAATCTAACTAACATCCAAAATGTTCATTTCAATGCCAGACCATCTTTAGAATGCATGCAAAACATCTGTGTGTTGTGAATCTGCACAAATAACACCCTTGGCTCCTTCTAATGTCACTAATGAGCTATCTCTTTGCAATAGGGATTCTGCATTAGTGCTCTCAATTGCTTGCTTCTTAGATTCAGATTGTGATTGTTTAACTAGGGAATGAGATGATATGAGAGTAATATTATGTGTGCTAACTTTCTGCTTCAACTTGCATTCACTGCAAAACCAATCAGCCTCTGGACATATTCAGATAAGGTTTGCATGCAATCGACATGCTCAGCTAATTCATTGCATTGATTACAGGTAACAAGTAAATCTGTGAACTCTGGTCGCTATAAACAATACAGACCTTCAACCTACCATACTTGCTGGTTTTGACAGAGAAATTGTTCAATGTAACATTTGTTTTTCAACTTATCACTTGCTAAAACATATAAAAACCTTTAAGACTGATATCTGGTCGTTGAGAGCTTGTTAACGACATTAATTAAGGCTTTCTTTAATCATTTTTAACTTAACTAGCCTTAATGAAAAACCCCCAATTTGGTAGCCACGACCAAGTTTATGCGAAATACCTCATTCCCAACCTACTGCAGACGTTTGAAATTAATCCTTGGACTATCTGACTGTTGAATTTAACTGTCCAAGTGTCTTCAAGCCTTCAGTTTGCTTACAACTGGCGCGCTGAGAAAACCCTAAATTCTCTCTGTAACTGCAAATTCTGGATTTTAAGCAGTTTTCTTCGCTCCACTTCACCTCCAGCTTCGTAATTCATATGTGGATAAATTCTTTCCCATCAATCTAGGCCCGTTCCTCGATTTGTCATCATTCGCCCAACTTTAACCGCTGATCGCCACGATCTCCTTCACGTCACAGACCACACCTATTTGCATGATCATTTCTGATGAAACACGTATCAAAACCCTTTACACATGTGATTAGTCATCCAGAAATCGAAATCATGAAAGAATTTGGCTTAAAAATCGGCAATTTTAGTGCCCGCGATATTCTTGTAGCGCCGCAGTGTAAAATTTTGGCCGTTGCGCTACACGAATATTTTAAAACCAAATTTGGCGCTTTTTTAGTCATTAATTCCATTTTGAATGGGGTTTTTATGTTAAACTTTGATCATGGTGTTATTTGTGAACCAATTAATCCACATAGTGTCCTATAGAACCCTTCAAAACCATAAGAAGAATAAACCTAATGAAAACCTAAAGCAAAAATCAAAATTTCACTTAAAACCAAAAATTTTCTGAAGTAAGCAAATGAGCAAACTTAAAATAAAAATCACAAGCAAAATATAAAACTGAAGAAAACAAGTTCATGACTTAACAAGATCCTTTACAGCGTACACACTATTGCTGGTCCACCACCCACCAGTGGTGGCCACACTCCAACCACCATGGTTCACACCATACCTTCCTTTATGCATGGGAGCCACACTCCTCTTATTGTACAGACTATGGTGGCCTGTTCTTCCACCAAATTTTCTGCTTCATACCCAAGCAGTGTGGCCTTGCTTTCTTCTTTTGTATGTGGCTCCCAAGGTGACTGTAACTCTGATTTGTAATCATATTTTGGATCTGATCCAAAATATATATCTTCAACCATAAATAAGCGCACATATTGAGCAGTGATTTGGAGATCACCCACCAAGAAGCTTGAAGTGCATTCCTCTTCAACTTCTCCTCTATTGCAACCACCTTGCGGTGATTTGCACTTCACCTCATGGATATTTTATTTTCCTTGATCACTTGAAGAACTAAGTGAGTCATGTCCCTTTTCCATGATTGAGAATGGTTTTGGGCCCTGATCCTCTTCTTCATATTTCCTATCCAGAATATTTGGACCAACATGCCCTTCTTCTTTTTCCTCATCAATACTTCCATTAGAAGCACTACATGTTTCTTCCTCTGGAAGGTTCATGACCTTATCCTTTGAAGGATGGTTTGTCAGTGGATCTTGCTTCTCCAAGAAAGTTGATGAAACTTCACTCTCTGAAAGAGTACTCATGTCACCACTTTTGTAATATATTCTAGAAGAACACCCAAACAATCTCATAATGGTTGGACCAACAGATGGCTTTGTTGCATCTTCCCTTTTGGCTTCTTTTTATTCTTCCTCACTCACATAGTTGGAAAAACTTGGTTCCTCCATGGATGATTGGATGATATTGAAAGAATTCTCATCCACATATTTGGGCCAGAATCCATACTGGAAATGAATATATTCCTTGAAAGTAATGTCTGCACAAATTTTCTTACCCAAGGCCAGATACTCCTTGTAGCAGCTAGGCATGTTTCCACATGCTTCCATTATCTTTGTCAAGTCCTTCTTAACCATTAGAGAATCAGATATGATATATTCTCCATATGATGGCCAATATTCTTCATCATATTCATGTTTTCTTAGGCCTCCATCAACATAGAGGATTTATTCTTCTTCATATTGTCTGCAGTATTCTTCATACAGCTCATCATAGTCATCCTCATAGTCTGACATGGCTGCAAATTTCTTCACTGAGAGATTTATTTCCAAAGGATGATCCAAGGAAAGAGCTATGATACCACTGTAATATTCCTGATCTGATATACAGATCAGAATATTAACTTTCTACAATTTTAAATTAAATTTCTGCTATTACACTTGCAAACATTCAGTAAATTGCTAACTGGGAAAGTAAGGTGTTTTACTGGGATAAAGTACAAAAAAAGGGAGTGGGAAGTGGGAAGAAACCAAAGATGTTTTAGACAGATAATTTCCTCTTCCATAACAAATTTATATCTGGCACCATTTAGGTTTCAGAATCCGCTATGCGGAAACCTACTTCCACGCTTCTGGGAAACCAAACCGTGAAACTAGGAAGAGTAGAGTCAGTATTTTTCAACCAGGGGATTTGGGAAACTTGTGGAGGGTTGGTAAATCCTTAAGATAACATAAAAAATGGTTTTGGATATTTTTTATCATATATGGAAGGTTCTGGGGAGTTTTGGCAATTTTGGCCTGGTGGGATCCTACGCAATGGAGGATCCCAAAACCCAGTACGGATTCAACGAATGTCTGATCAGGGATAATGGATGGATAGGTATGTATGTCTGTGATATGAATCAACTTAAAAAATAAAAAATCATCAAGTTAACTCTCTGAAATTAAATAACAGCTAGACAAGTCAAAATTAGCTAGTAATCTAGCAGGGGTGTGCAAATAAGCTTGAATTTTGGAACATAAACGTATCATACCTTATAATTTAATTTGAAAGAGCCTATTACATCATATTACATCATATCAGACCATAAAAAATCATTCTCATGGGCAAGACTCAGTTATTATTGCAGTAGGAGGCTCAAATCCCTCATTTTGATGACTAGTTAAGCTTTTACATATAAAATTGATTATTTAGAATTAAGGGACAGTAATATTTTGAATTGATAGAGAGAAATATAGTATTTATCAGTGGGAATATATCAAAGATTAAAATAATCACTGACCATTACATCAAGGGACTCACAATGATAGGCAGGAGGCCCAAAACATGACCCGGGAAGGGTTGAGAGCATAGGTGAAGCATGGGGTTCACTGGAGCTCGACTTGAACGTGATGGAGGATGAAAAATACTCTGATATTATTTATATTTCTTAACTCAAGCACTCCATACCTACAATAGAAGAGAAGAGGACTGAAGGAGAGGGGAAGGGAAGGTTTGGGGCTCATCTCCCAGGGCTCTGAGGTGCATAACTCAAGAAATAATGCTCACATAGCATCAAGCAATCAAATCATCAACCAAACTGAATCAATGGGCTTGAATTCTCCTTTAATAGCATTATGGATGACATGTTTAACAAGTTACTTGGCTTGGTGACCTGTGAGAATAGGTCACCCATGAGTGGACATACTTTCCTTGCTTTGCTTTGCTTTGGCTTTCCTTCTTTTTCCTCTTTTTCTGACTTTCCTTCTTTTCTAAACTTTCCTTCTTTTCATATTTTCCTGCTTTTCCTATTTTATCTTGCTTTCTGGATTTATGCTGCTTTTCTTGAAATATTCCACTTTTCTTATTTTTAGCATCATTTTTGGACTCTAGTGCTTACTTGACTTCTACTCCAAGTAATTCCTCCAAGCTTATCCACTAATTCAAATTGGTGGGCCAATTTCTCCATTTAATCAGTATAACAAATAAAAATATTAATTGCACCAATAATATTAAATGCTACATAATTATTTATTCCAAGTGGGTAGCAACTATGGATAAGAAGGAGCTGCGTTGTAAAGTTGAAAATCTTGACGGTTCAATCCCTACTCTGGGATCATCATCAATAGACCAATGAAGCCTGAGGTGAGGTAAAGAAGCCCACATAGTATAAATACGAATTTAATTTTGTGAAGAATACCTATGAAGAGGTCGGTTCTAGGTTTCAAATAGCGGAAATGGTTTTTTAACGAATTTTTAATTTTAATTTTATTTATAATTTATAATATAATTATAACTATTAATTTAACTATAATTTATTTGAATTTTTAATACCATTGTCATTTTTATTTAAATAAATTTTTATTAAAATTATAATTAGTTTTAATTAAAAAAATTTAATTTTGAGTTTGAGTGTAATTGTTTTTAATTTTTTTTAACTATAATTATAATTATATAGTTAGTATTCAATTATATTTAGTTTGGAAATATTAAAGTGTTAATCATTTTGTATTAGTATGGCTAAGGTTTTAATAGGAAAGTCATATTTCTAGAAATGTCTTTTAGGTTACAAACATTACTTTAATGTCATTTTTAAACATTTTTTTTCGCTAAGGGAGAAGGTCTTTTTGACTTGCTACGGCGGATGCTTTTCATTGTTTGATCTGCAACAGCATATGGGTTTTGATGTTTTACCCGCTGCAATGGATGGGTTTTCGCAAACATTTTTGGCCTATGTTTATCTGCTACATCAGAGGTTTTCGCAAGAGTTTAGCCACAACAGCAGGTGGATTCTATTTTGGATCCGCCATAGCAGATGTTGTTCATGAGTGTAGATCGACTTATTATTATCCGATTCGTCAGAAGCTTCTTGAGGATAGAGCCACCGCAACAGAATTTTTTTTTACTCTGCTCATCGGGGCTATTCCGATTGGTTTTTGATCCGCTTCGTCGGATGATTGTTCAACTTTTTTCCACAACGACGGAAGGGTTAAGGTTTCCCCTGTCGGATTTCATTGTTTGATTGTTTCATTTGTTTTCGGCCCACAACGGTAGAGAATTCTCACGTTTTCTTGCTGCCATAACGGGCATTTTTCAAAGTTTCCATTCGATGATTGTTTTCTTGTCGACGACGTGGCGGGGTTTTTTCCTTTAATGTCGGTCTCCTCCAACGGGTGGTTGTGTCGGAAGCAAGCTAATCGCAACGGTGTTGTTGGGAGGTTTGAGCCGCTACTGTCAAGGCTTTTACTACCTTACATGTCGTTTGGTCCTCCGATGCACTGTGTTATTGGCACCAATGACGTTTGTTTCACATGTGCGGAGTTAAGTGTCACCTACCGCATTTAAGTGGTTTTACCCTTTGTTTATATATATATACCGGAGAAGGGTTATTACCATAGTTGTTTGTTGACTGTGAGCGTGTAGGAGTTGGAAGTTATGATTTTATTGTGTTTGGACATCCGTTGCGAGTTGGTAGAACCGCCATCTGGAGCTCACGTGATTTGTTGGACGCCGCATCTATGACCGTTGTCAATCCCAGCTGCCAGGTAGGATATTTTCCATTTAATTTCTTTTGGTTGGTAGGTTGGTAGAGATTGTAACCTGTTGTCTTTTGACATGCCATGTGAGGTTTGGGTTGTCGGGTTGTTTTGGATTTAAAAGACTTCCCTATTTTCCCTTTGTCGGTTTAGTACCTTTCCTTTGAGTTTTTGACCTAGACGTGGTCGCTCTACCTGCTCCCATGAAACCTTTCCATTTTTTCTCTGACGCATTTCGCCCGCAGACCTGGCATATAATGATGAAGCCCGAGTGGCCAAAGATTTTCGCCGTCCTTGGTCTTACCTAGTTCTTGCTCCTATGTGGTGATAGAGGTTGGGGTTTTTCCAAATCAGGAGAGCCTTGTAGTTTTTGGTTATTTTACCCTATCTCCTTGCAGAGGGATTTTGAACTTGGTAGTTGAAGCTAGGGCATCGCCACTTTTTAGCCTCTGTTGTGCTGCCTACAAAATGTGAATATTTTAGAAGTATTCGTGCGCCATGGCGAAAGGTCTGTTCCAGTTTTCAGGTTGTTTTCAGGTTTAGAACGATAGAGGATACCCTAATCAAAGCTCACCTGCGATATAAGGTTTTGTTAACCATAGTTTGACCTTGCTAGGCTGCGATGTGATTTTCTTGTTCCGATGGGTGGAGAAGATGTGGTAAAATAACATACTGGTTAAGCTTGTTCCTTAAAGCAAATAATTTTCCCAACCTAATAATAGTTTGCTGACATAGTCATTCATATTTCTTATCTGAATGCATGAGTTGTTTAATAGTATGAATGTCAAGACATTTTTTGTGTTTTTACAGTTGTAGCTTATATAAGAGAACATGACTAAGAAAGGCAAGAAGAAAGCCAAGATTGTAGACTACAAATCAGATGTAGAAATCACACCCACACCAAGGGTGGAGATAATATATGAAGATACCAAATCCATCATTAGGGCTGAACCTGAATTTAAATGGGATCAAATCTATCACATGCTCAATGACAAGAAGGTTCCAGAGGTGGGATTGGAGGACCTAGTCTTATATGAAAACATATTGAAATTAGGAATCACTAAGGTGTCCACGAGACCATAGCTTTGTCCTTTCCCTAAGGTCATTGGATGGATTTTTTCCAAATATGATGCAATGGGGATGATCATGTACAACATGGAGGATAAAGGAGTTTCCTCCTTCTCACTTGTGTTCATAGAAAAAGCATACAGCTTGCCACCTGCAGAAGTCAGCATGACAACTGATTGGGTAAAAATATTGACTCTTAATTACATGGCTACATCCAAGATGATGGTAGCTGAAGGAAAGACTTTTCAGCATAAGCAATCCGGGGAATATGAAACTGCCCATTTGCATACCCCATATAGCATGGTAGTTCTGATGCTAAATACAATTTTCAGCAGAGTCGACGGAAGGACTTATAAGTTTGGATGGATCCCACTTATATACCATGTAGGCATGGTAGGGACATTTTTCAATTGGGATGGAATAGTAGCAAATAGTTTATCTTCCTGCATAACTACAGCCCAAGAAGGATTGCATCGACGAAAATTCGAGTTTTATATGGGATTTTTTCTTGTTGACTGCATACTTTGTTTTCACCCTTTTTATAATCTCAACTGCAAATGGAAATAAGGTAAAACCCCTATTTATGTAGCATATAAGATAATGTGGGATCACAAATACCACAATCATTACCAGCTTATTTGTGAGGAGTTTTTAATGCCCTTATACCAATTAGTTTTCCTGGAGGAGTGTAAGTTCCTTTCTGAAGGTGCTTTGGAATCTATAAAGGATTTTGGAGACTACTTCTTTTCTAAAGAAGGCACCTATTTGAGAATGTATGGGGGGACCAAAGCATCCTCATTTCTTCCCAAATACGCCACAGATTATATAGTACATAAAGAAGATGTGAGACAAATCTTCTTGGATGGCTTTGGGAGTTACTTGTTCAACCCGAAAAAGTTTATTTTTCCACCACTACCTTTCTATGTGGGAATCTATAAGTTTTCTAAAGTCAAGAGTGCACATGATTTCGTGGAGGAATTAGAAATCTTCCATTTCAGTGAAAAGAGCTTTCAGAGGAATGATTCCCAAGGTAAGGTTACAGCACACCGTGCGCTTCTGAAAGTGAACTTTGAGTACACCGATCATATAGATAAGGATGAAAAAGTATATCTGAATATTTGCAACATGATCGCATTGAACAAGCGGCTCAAAAGGAATATCACAATATCTGGAGTTAAAGGTAGTAGCAGCAATAATCCGGAACAGAAGGGATAGGAAGAAGAAGTTGCATGGAAAGCAAAAGAAGAAACAACACGTATACTAGGTGCAAGGAAACTGTTAGTTAAATAATCCCAATGAGAAAAGGAGGAAGAAGAAGCTACCAGAAAAGAGAAGGAAGAAGAACAGAGAAAGAAAGAAGAAGACATCAAGGAGAAGATTGCAGAGGTAGAAATATCAATACCTGAAGAAGCACAAAATCAAGAACAAGAAGCACAAAATCAAGAACAATAAGCACAAAATCAAGAGGAGGTCACAGAAGAACAAAGCAAGAAGGATCAAGGAGACCTAGATAATGAGAATCAGGGACAAATTCCTACTCAGGACAACCCAGAGAACCTCCCTTACACCTTGGGAAATATACTTCCAGGAGAACATCTCCCTATGGTTGAATTGGGTTTGGTACCATTTACCCCGTCAAAGAAACATGAAGTCGCAAAATTAGAATATGTATTCTTTGATCCCAAGAGAAAATCAATTGTTTGGAGGAATGATAAAACTTTGACGATGGGTACTTAGCCCGAAATTACTACAGTGACCAAGAGAATGGTTGTAAAGGGTGTAGAAGAAGACCCAGTGTAGATGGCCTCATGGGGTGTTGCAACTGTGTAGGTGAACACCCATAATATTATAAGTAAGCTTAAGGAAACCGTTGATCAGTATAAAGGTAGACTGGAAGAAATGAAGGAAATATTAAGGAAGGAGGAGAGAGTGGGTCGGGAATCAAAGAGAAAGTATGATGCCATTCTTTCATACTTTGAGAAGCTTCAATAGGACTACCAGATTCTAGAAGAGGAAAGGGATGTTTTGAAACTATCAAACACGGCCCTTGATGGAGAAAAAAGGAATTTAGAAATTAAGATGGCAGAAATGGAAGTACAGAAGTCCACAGCTGACCAGCAAGCAAAGGAGTATAAAGTTCAAATTGCGGAACTAGAAGCACATAATAGTTCCTTAGAAGTATTATTGAAGAAATCTAATGAATGAAATATGGACATAGAACCTCTTAGAGAGCATGCTCTCTTACTTAGAGTTAAATATATCAAGTGCAGGTTAATCTAACAGAAGAGGTTTTCAAAATCAAGCAAGTAGAAGCTCGACTGCAGGAGATCTCAGTAGTAGCTACCGAATTCAAGGAAAGGACCCAAGAAATCACAGATACTATACAAGGTCAACTGACCTGGTTGTAGACAAATAAAGATCCCCTAGAAAACGCATCTGTGAAGATTCTAGAGAGGTTACAGATTGAGTATGATCTCATGAATTTCAGTAGTAAATCTTCTAAGAGACTGATAGATGCAGTTGATAAGACAATGAAAAAATGCATGGAATTATACAAGAAGGTGATTACAACTCACAATAAATGCCAAACATCTTCAGCAAAAAGGATGCAGGAGTTTCCAACTCATGAAGAGCATTTGAAGTGCATGCATGATAGGATGCAGGAAGATGAACTTAATATACAGTTGGTTAAAGGTTTGAATGAAAAGGTGATAAAAGGTTTGGTAGCTCAAGCTGCAGTAAGTAATTTCATGTTGGAAGACCAACTTCGAGTAACTCCACAAAGGGTGGCTGACATAAAAACTCAGATATCCAAGCTCAAGTTCATGGTTAGATTCTTGGAACCATAATATTTCGAGACCATAGCTTCAGATGCTATGGCATGGAAACAACTCAGTAATGAGTTGATTGGGCCCACTTGAGTGGTTTTGTCTTATATACACATGGAGATATTATTGTAATATTTTGTATTTATCTTATTTTACTAATGAGCACACTAGAAGACAAACATTTTGTAACCGAAAGTTGAGGAAGCCCAAAGGGTAGGGAAGACTAAGAGTCATTTTTGCAAATGTATAAATATAGGTAGAGTCGAATAGAAGAGGGATTTTTCTAGCTCTTATATGCTAAGGATTTTTGTAAGAAGAACTATTTCTTGTTATAATAAATAGGACTAAAGTTTCGCTGGAGAAGGGGTTTCCTAAGTTTCAAAAGCATGTTGTGTAGATTGATGAATAAAGAACTATTTCTGTTTTAGCTTCTGATACAAATTTGTGAGATCGTTCTAACTGTTGAACTATTTTTGTGTTATGGGTGATTTCATTTTCATATTATGAATCTTATGCAGTGAATGAGTAATGAATGCTTTAATTTCACAGAGCTATCTCTATGTTATTTTTTCTGCTGTATTTAAGTATTCTGAATTTATCAACTATCTGCAAAATTCTTTGTGCAGAAAATGCAGTACATTGTTCATAAAAATAATAATGTTGCTCCTCAGGGATAAGTTATATAGAGTAGATTAGATTAGTTGTTCTTTTCTTTTGGTGATTTAGGAAACAAAGGGGATACGAAGGAAGGTAAGAACGTAAGCATCACATTGTGAGGTCTTTGTTCCTTGATCACTTGCATTTAATTTAGGTACTTGCATGTCATTTATAAAACATAAAAAACACATAAATGGTGGACTGGGACGCAACCAGTAAAATATATTTTAACTTTCATTTAATTCTACAGTAGTTGGGCCGCTAAACAGACGAATTCCCCACACCAAACGATAAACAATCTAATTGGGAACGGTTATTGGGGAGAATCCCTACTATCGGTACCTGGGATTTTCTAGGAATCAACAACCCCATAGGTTAGTGTGCCATTTTATTTTTAGTTAGTGTTTCCTATTGGATTTCTGGCCCTTTGTAGTAGAATCACCTATTGTAACCCATTGTTGGAGCTCAGTTTTAGAGATTGTTTTTGGCCTATGAACCACCATTTGTACGTTGTCCTTCTACACACTCGGCTGTAGTTTGGTTTTTGAGCCTATGATTGATACTCTTATGCCTACATTCATTACACATCACACCATGACATCATCCTTGCTCCACCATACTAATCGCATAGACTCAGGGGGAATACCCCTCACTTTGGTTCTTTAAACTGTCATTATCGGATCCATATTCGACATCGTTCACCACCTTCATATCCATACACTACTTCTGAGTCTGATTCATATTTCTACCAATACGAACCTACCTTGTTCACTACTCCATCTAGCCCCATGGATGGTGCACCTCCTAACTCCTTTAAGGAGGGGATGGTTGATAGTGGGATTGTGTTAGTTCCACCCATCATTCTAGGTATCCCTTCTACTAGACCTATAGGTCCTATTCCTAGTGGGCTATTGTTCATAGATTCTACCTTATGACACAAGGTCCGGGGTCACCAACGTACACAGTATTGACTTGAAAACATACAACATTATAGAGATATTTATGAAGCAAATAGGAAAAAAAGCATATGCACCATACTAACGAAGGCTGATCCAAGCTTTAGCCTTCTTTCCAAATGCTTCAGAAGCTTCAAGGTTTCTAACACCTGCAAAAGAGATTGATATCTAACCACAAAGATCTTAGTTTTTATATAAGGAATAATGAAACATTAAAATTTCATATAAAGATAAATAACAAAGTATTTCATAGATCGTAACAAATAAGAACATCAATACACAAAGTGTGGAAGAAAATCAGTCTTTATTCAAAAGTAAAAAGGAATGATACAACCTTGTCTGATACCTGCCTCCCTGCTGACCAGGAACTAAGTTCTCTTGCTCCTTTCCCCAATGTATTCCTCTAGCATAACCTTGCTCTTCTAACTTGCTTCCCCCATCCTCTACCCCTCCCCTCTATTTATACTTGATGAGGAGGAAGAGTTACGAGGCTTGGGATGGTTAGGGGTGTTGGGGAAGTTATGATTTCAAACCCAACTGTCCCTAACTAATCATGTTTTATTTTTTAAAGTTTTATCTTAAGGAAACCGCGGGTGCATATAATGGCAGCTCACGAATGAATCGCGACTCCTTTGAAGTAAACCCATGAATGCAATATATGATCATCCATTCATGGGTTTCATATGGTGCTACCAGCAAATGAATCACAACTTCCAATGATAGAAGTCATGAATGCAATACAAACCTCATTAGAAGCATGGGAAAGGCTAAAGGAAGTAATGTTCATTTAGGATTCTTTTCATCTATAGCTTTTAGGAATATCCAATCCATAAATTCCTTTTGTGTATCGACATGCATAGTGTCAGTACTCATACATAGAAGTTTTGTTTCATAGTATAACAGATGCCCCCTAATGTATGAGTTTAGAGGGAATCGATGGTCAAAATACATTACAAATATTTTATCATGGATAGACTCAGTTATGAAGGTCACATAGAGGTACCTAAAACATATAGATCAAATTCATGTACAAAATTATTACTGAGGATTCCTTATTGAATAAGGTGGAACACTAGCTCCTTTACAAGATTTTATTACATCTTATAGTATGGGAAACCGGGCCACGCATGTTTTATAATGGTGGATCAAAGCCATAATAATACAATGATGATTCTTCAACAACTCTGAGTAGTGTCACAGAGCATAGCATATTCTTGCGCAACTTAGGTTATAGATATGTAACCTAAGGTCTTCATCCAAATCCATAAAAACTAGTATGAATCCTACCATGTGAATATATATGTTGAAGTTGAACATGGAAGGAGTCCATCAGAGTGTCAGTGAATGAGGTAAACTGAAAACTGATGCGAAGGAGTCCACCAATATGAGTAGTGAAGCCTAAGGTGCCATTTTCGAAACTCTAGGTCTTCTTCTGCAGGAGATACTGATCGAATGTTGTAGTGCAAGGAGGAAGGAAATGAGTTCTTGAACAGATCATAAGATTAATGGTAAGACTGGATAAGGGAAGGTAGATACAAGGTAATCTCAAGAATGAAAATGATAGGTATCATGATGATCAGACAAGGGTGAAGATCCTTGAACAATGAGAACGACACAAAGATGATCCAAGGCAGGTTTAGACTATCAAATGGCACAACTAGACTTATATATCATGTAAAATACATGAACAAATTCTCCATGTATCAAGGACAAGTGGAGGAGTAATGACAATTAGTGATAGTTGAACCGAGAAGTGAAAAACTGAGAGATGAGTATCGAGAGGCTCAAATGAGTGTTTTGTTTAAGGATGGCATGTTGCTAACGAAAATATAACCCAAAGAGTGGAATTCTTCCTTCCCTTTCTTGTTAAGTTTTAACGAGTCCAAGAAAATCAACTCGAGTATTTCTTCATTTTTTACAAGCTTGAAGAGAAGAGAGAATAATGCTTTATATGTCACTGATCCGTGGATTTTACGAGACCGAATTAGTAAGTTCTCGTCGTTTCTTTCATAGTTTTGAGAGTCTAAAAACTCCAAACAAGACTCTAGGGGGGTGATTTTTCATAAATTTAGTCTCTTGAGTCCGAAAAAGTATAAAAAAATCCAAAGGAGAACCCTCTTAGCTTTTGAATAACTAAGGTATACCTTTTCTGTACTTAGTTGGCAAGGTCCAAAAAATGAGTAAACTATCACCCAACCAATGCTCCTTCAAAAGCAAGCACATAGTCTTAGTTTAACGAGTTTGAAGGAAGGAAAGATCACTCGGAAAGTTCCATTTATTTACTATAATGGGAGAAACAACAGTAAAATAGATGCTTTGTACTAGGGTTTAACATGCATGACAATGACATAAAGAACACTCGAAATATTTTTCATGTTTAGGTCTAGAGCATGAAAAAGAGAAAACTAAGCTCGAATGTGTTCATTTTCCGTAAGTTTAGTCCTCTAGGTCCAGAAAAGAAATAAACATATGCTTGAAGATACTCTTCTAGATTCCAAATAAAATAGAGTATTCATTTTTTGTAAGTAATCCACATGGTCTAAAAAATGGGTAAACTATCGCCGATGTGAATGATCATTCAATTACTTTAACGAGTCTGAAAGAACAAGTAGCTCAACTATCTATTTAATTTTAAGGAGTTAGACCAAGGCTTAAAGATAACTCCATAATGGCGGGGATCCTTATAATCAAGGGTATCTTGGTAAAAAGATGCAAAATGAGATTCATTTTGACATGAAAAACGACTACTAAGGCTCCTGCAACCTAGCACAACTGCAGAATGGGAACCAAAATGACAATAAAATGTTCTAAAGAGGGTTACCCATGTAAAGGAGTCCCTGACCATGGAAGAACGACGATGTTTGCAAGGTAAAAGAGTGGTTATACATTGTAGTCCATGGATGAAAAGAGATCCTATGGTTCCTCGAGGAATAAGCTATAGCTGAAAAATATGCAATGGGACAAGATTCTACCCTAAATGCAAAGGAAATGATGTTTAAATTCATCCAGGACCTGTAATACTAAGGTAAAGACAGATGGTATTAGTTCATATGACATAAAAATAAATTCAACTATACAAAAGTGGGTAAAAATAAAAAAATACTATAAATAGTTGAAAATCAAATAAAAAACATACCATTTGAGTTTTTACCACATTTAGACCATCTTACCTCTCTATTTCAAAGGACGGGTGCAGGAAATCCGGTGGACAGTTTTCTATTCTGCAAAGTGCAGGTGATTCCTATCTCCCTCTCCTTCAATTTCATGTTAGTATACTAGTATCATTATTCTTCGAGAGGGTTCTTTCCCTCAATCCCACGGTTACCCTGCCACCATGCCCACCCTATGATCCTAGACTTATGCGTTGGGGTGATATATTTCTCTGACAGGGTGTTGGAGGTGGAGTAGAGAGTGGATATGATGATGACTTTTACTCTTGGTGGAGCAGACAGGTACATGAATTGGAGAATTTTCCCTATGCAGTTTTGGGGAAGCTAGCCATTCTTACCCACGATGTCCCCACACTACAGATGGATAGGATTCCCATGGAGATGCAACAACATGTTGTAGGAGTTCCTCCATCCTGGTTATGCCTTCTTCGAAGGGTGACCCAGGATGTACTTTGTTATCAGGAGGATGTAGACGTATCTGGAGCCGAGGAGGCTAAGGAGCATCCCTAGATCTAGCATATGATGGATGTTGATCCCATTTTTTATTTATTTTGGATGTACTTATTGACAAGATATTTGAATCAAACTCTATGTTTATGAACATATTTTACACACACACACACACACACACACATATATATATATATATATACCTGGTTATGTACATGAACATATTTTACATATATATAATATATATATATATACCTGGTTATGTACATGTGTTCCAAATGCATCCGTGTATTTTAATTTTACAATGTGTGTGACAAATGCAAATCTAGTATGTAGTTCGCAAATGCATCAGTGATTGTATTTTGATTCCTTGAAATGTGTTTAAAATTAATTTCAAGTAACCTAACTCTTAAACATTGATGTAATAAATATGGATGTCTCACCTAGTAATCTCCATTAAGTTGAGAAACAATTAATTGGGATTCAGGCCTAACTTCCAAGCAGGTGATACCAGGCAAAATGGCATCCCAAAGCAGCTTAATGAAAGCATTATACTTGGCCATATTATTGGTTGCGTGACCAAGGCAGGCACCACCTAAGGAAACTAGTTGTCCTAAGGATGCATAAATCACCTCAAAAACTCAAGTTAGATTGCAAGTGTGACGATTAACACCCTCAACAAACCCTACAAACCACTTCGAATACATCTAAAACAACAACAGACTACGTAAGAAACACTAATCAGTAACGACTATTGTCACCATAAATATACAATAATAATACAATAAAAGCATCGTTCCTAGGCATAATACTTTTTCAGGTAGATCCCATTTCTGGGCTTCAGTAGCTTGTTACCATCGTAATCAATTAAATTGTACGCTCCCTTCTTCATAACCTTTGACTCAATGTACATTCCTAACCACATGGATTTAAATTTTCTTGCCCCTAGGGGTTCCTTGTACTGATCCCAAAGCAAGACAACTTCTCCCTCGAAGAAAAACCTAGGTTTTACATCTTTATCATATTGTTTTTTCACACGTCTCTTATGTGCCTCGTTTGCAATGAGCACATCTCTGCACTGCTCATTTAGATTCTCTAAATGTAGCAAACGTTCTGCAATAATGGTAGTCTCAGGAAGTACATGAATAGCAATTTTCAAAGAAGATATTTCACACTCAATCGGTGTGACTTCTTTGGAAAGGTGAGAAATCCATGGAATTCTTGACATTCATTTTGAATTCTTAAAGTATTAGATACATCATAATGTGCCGATTTGAACTACTCACATTTATCATGCGCTTGAGAATGGTTTTCAAGGTCTTATTGACTGTCTCTACTTGTCCATTCACTTGAGGGTAGAAGGAAGACGAATGGTCTTGCCTAAACCCTAGCATTGTGGTCAATTCAGTCATCATGTTGTTCTAGAAGTGACTGCCATGGTCAATGACAAGCTACTTAGGGACACCAAACCTAGCAATAATTTGGTTGAAAATGAAACATGTTGTTGTTTTCCCATACCTTAAAGGTAGGAATTGCCTTTCCCACTTCAAGAAATAGTATACAACAACAATGATATACGTGTGCCCCCCAGTAGACACTGGGTTGCATATCATGAAATCAACCCCCCACTTAGTGAAGGGCCCTATCATGATGACAGGAAATAAAGGAGTAGGGTGTGACCACATTTTCTTGGTGTAAAGTTGACACGGATGACAACGTTTCACTGCTTCCACACAATATTTAAAGATGGTGGGCCAGAAATAACCAACACATTAAATATTCTGGGTTTTTGCTAACCCAGATAAATGACCCCCACGCACTCTGCTATGAGAATCATTTAGGACATGCTCTGCCTCCTCATGGGTGAGGAACCGACATAATATATAATCTACCCCTCGTCGATACAAAGTATCACCGATTATAACGTATTTTTTTTCATTAACTCGTAGCTTATGTCGATCTTCTCATGAGAAGGTTGCAAGACATTTCAAAGTCTGGCTATATACTAAGATATCTCCATACCAAGGATCATAGGTCAACATTAAGAAGACGTATTCATCGGGAATTTTGAAATCAATTATGTGAACACTAAGTACTTTTTAGACTTAGCGGATTGGAAATCCAGGTCAAAATATTGGAGAATGACGATCCATTTGTTAAATTTTCCCCCAATTATTCATCAGGTAAAACATATTGGAAAGGATTTACATCTACAACCACTGTGGTTTTTGTTATAGCGGATTTCACCACTCCAGGTGAATCACACTTTGTATGGCCTTCCCCTATCCCGCTGCAGACTCCTTAGCCCCTATGGACCAATTTTTTTCCTTTGATGTTTCCTTGATAATCCCTAAAAACACATGAAAAATGATATATGCAACTTTTAAACCTATAAGCACGTACATACGTGGGTTTGACCACTAAAACCGTGTACATCAGGATGTGTGCATAATCCAAATCCTTTTGGAGTTTTCCTTGACATGGATCCGACTCATTTGACTCCTGGCCTTCCATATGCCTTGAGATCGCTCGGATTCAACCTTTCATTACCCCTTTGAAAAGCTATATAAGGGACCCCTTGGTACATTGAAGGCATAAGAGAGAATTGAGAGCAAAGAAACCATAGTCCATTGTTGCCGGAACTTATGATTGAGTCTGCATCCCTTTGTCCCTTGGAGCACTTTTGTGTTCTTCCCAAGCTTGCCTTTTGCTTGTGAGCTTGCTATCGAGAGATGGAGGATTGAAGTGGTGGAGGCCCAAGTGGGGGATTTAGTTTCTCCGGTTCGCAGACGTGCCGTCAGAGGTTGTATCTTGTAATCTATTATTTATATTAATAGAAATATCTTTTCCTCTCCAATGATGTGTATTTGAATGAATATTTTATCCATGGGATTATGTCAAATGCTTTTACATTATTGATGGTATATGCTAGAATAGATCTAACACCATGATATATAGAATGCTTGTATTGTTTACTTGTTGTTGAGGAAGTAATATAGCAATTCAAGCTGAAGATTGGAAAGATCAACAGGGATCTACTTCAACCGTCTGGAATAAGGTACGAGGTCTGATCCTTTAGTGTTAGACATTTTATTTCTATTGCATATTGGGAAAGATTGATTTCTGGAGTCAAGCTGTCTGTTGTGGTACCCCAAGCCATAGGAATTTCTCTCCGTAACAGAATTGGCAACTCCGCTGGGGAGTTCCTAGTAGTTGTCCTTTGGGGGTTGTTTTCTCGGCATTCAATGTATTTGAATTGCTCTTTCTCTCTTGTTTCTGTGTCGGGTATGGGGGCATGTATGCCTGGTAGAGTCTGATTGGTGTGAAGTTTGTCTCAGCCTATCTTTTTGCCTTGATTTTATGCACCTTTTCTTCTTGTACGTGGGTTTTTGATTTACAGTCGCGTATACACGCGGTTTCCTCTGCGATTTCCGTGAATACACGCGGGTTTACTACGAACAGTGGCGTATGCCCTTGATTTTGCCTTTTCGTGGAAGATAATTGGTTGCTGGGTGAATTCTGATATTTGTTAAGTCTCCTTTGGCACTGCCCGAGTCTGTTTTGACCTCTGTTTCTGACCAGAAACATTTTTTTTTTTAGCCTAAATTTTTTTTTAGGAAAGTTCTTGTCATGGCATTTTCAATTTTTTGTTTGAGATTAGTGCATTAGAGTTATTTTACCTTAGTGCTTTGCTTGAGTGTTGTTTGTGTGTGCTTGCAGAGTCTAGGGATCGTAGAATCATTCTTTTTCTTTTTGCATCTCTTTTATTTTCAAAAAATCCAAAAACATTTGCTTATCATCATGCATTGCATTTTGCACTTTGCATTGTACTTGCACTAGATAGATTTGCTTTGGAGTACTAGTTAGGACTTCATATAGGAAAAGTTGCATTCATCATTTGAAGAAGAATTGTGCATTTCATGTAGTAGCATACCCTGTTTTCATGGACACAATGCATTTGCATTGATTTCTAGGTGTGCATTTTACTTCTTGTTGCGTCATAACACCACTAGTTGCATGACCATATCCTATTTTTGAGTAATAAAGCCAACTAAAATCAATGCTAAATTAAAATGAACTACACTCTTTTCTTTTCTAGGGTGCACCAACAAGCTTAGGTTTTAGGATCTTGGAATAGTTCATTGTAAGTCAATTCTCCAAGATCACTAAACAACAACATCTAGGTGTCTGTCCAGGTGAGTGTGTGAAATCCTTGGTATAACCAGTGTTTCTCAAGATCCTCCTCTCAAAAGGGAGTTAAGCACGAGGCAGTGTGAGTGGTTATTGGTTAGGATGACCCCTAGTCATAACTGAGTAGCACCAGAGATATTTCCAGGATTGTATTCGTATCTGGGGGTTGTTTCGAGAGTTTCGGGATTTGCTACCCTGCCCATACAGTCAATCCCGCCTGCAACTATCCGCCTGAGCATTGATTATATTGAGGTGACCTTAGTGTCCTTACCTAGGATATCGAGGGGGTACTTGTAGAGGTTATTCTGTAGGTGTCCCGACCAGGTTGGGGTCGGACAGCACAGTCACTTTACGCGTTGAAGCTGAGAGCCACAATAATTGGTTACGTACCTCCGCTTGTTGTTTACGGGAGTCTCAAGCCTCTCCTAGGCGAGACATACCTGCTTCATTCAGGAGCTCACTTATCCAGCCCTTGTTTGCTTGCATTTGGCTTTAGATTTTATTAGTGATTTCTCTGTGCACGATAGTTGGCCTAGGGTTTACGTAAATAGAGAGTCTTTGCTATTTTTTGAGTCATTGTGGATTCGAGTGCAGTCCTACGTCGTTCTTGTCATTTAGCAGGACTTACGCCTTTTACTTCTCCTCCTCCTTTGGGAGAGAGACCTAGACAGTCTAGGCGGACTATGTCACACATTGATTCACACACCATGGGGGATTCTTCAGAAGGTATTCCTGAACCACCTACTCCCATTCAAGTAGACGATGGGGAATTTACACCTACTTATGATCCTTCACCCAACTTAGCTGAGCTAGGTCCAATTATTTCTAAGATAGGAGCCATGCATGATAGACCTACTCACTCTAGGGCTGATTCCCCATTGACGCATTACCGATATGGCATGCTGGAGGATGCCGAGACTCATTTTGAACCTGCCACTACTAGCTATGGTAGTTATGGTATGGATGGTTTTCCTATGCAGGATTTGAAATTTCATGTCGAATCCGACTTCGAGCCTAACACTATGCCTGGGGGCACTCTCATTCCTTACCATGCAGAGAGGTTTGGGAGCACTAGTCACATTGCACCTTCCGTCCCAGTGGTGGAAGCTACATCATATATCCCTTCTAGGTCTAGGGTTAGCGATATGATTAGGATACCAGATCTGAGACGAGTGACGATAGGTGGTAGTACATATATTATTACTCAGGTTCCTTTGTCCTCGGCCCCTAGTTCTTCAAATGTACATCCTCCACCTTATTCACATGGTCCTTCAAGCCGATAAATGGCTACGAATCAGGTCCGTACTGCGGTTACTAGACCAGTTGTGTCTCAAGTCCACATGCTACCCGCTGCGTCAGGAGGTTATGTTCATGCTTCTAGAGGTCATCTAGCTACTTTCGGGGCATATATCCCTACTTCTGGAGCGTATCTTCCTACCTACGGAGTGTCTCATGGGGCATCGCATGCGATGACCTATGGACCTTGTTATGGGACGCAGTATGGACAGGTTTCTTCACCTTATGGAGGCGGGTATCAACAACCTGCTTACTCTCCTAATTACAGCTTTGTAGCTCCTACTAGCTAAGGTCCACCGTACTATGGTACTTCCATGACACCCTATATGGGTCAGACAGGAGGAGGACACTATGGCCAAGGCCATGGCGGTAATCAACCCTATATGAACCAAGGAGTGGTCCATCGACCTCATCATCCTAGGCTCCCTTTCCTCGCGACGCTTAATCTTCCTGACTTATAGAGACTTACGAACGATCCTGTGGCTCATGACCCGGCTTGGCCGGCTGTCCCTACCAAGCTTCCTTCGGACATACCTAAGTTCGAAGGCAAACCGGGAGAGGATCCAAGCGAACACGTTACTACGTTTCACCTATGGTGCTCTTCGAATTCATTACATCAGGACTCAGTCCATTTGAGACTATTTCAACGCACCCTCACAGGGCCTGCTGCGAAATGGTATATAGAGTTACCTAGGGGCACTTTTACTTTGTTCGACGACCTTGTGATGACTTTTCTTAATCACTTCCAGCTACCAGTGTGCTATGACGTTGGTACTGGACTCTTGTCGACATTTCAGCAAGATAAAGCCACCCATATTTCTGATCATATTTAAGAGTGGCGTAGACGGAAGAGATTAATTAAAGCCTTATATCGCCGGAGTTCCTTCTCGAGTGGTTCCTCAAGTCATTATTGCCGTATATAGCGAATGATGTTTCCACATCCGGAGTGCAGAATGAGGAATAAGCGATATTTAGGGCACAGGAACTGGACTTGATCTATGCTCAGTCCGGGTTTTTGTAAGAGATTATTCCCAATGCTCCTCATTCCAATTTTGATCCCAAAGTCAAACTTGGACCACATGCTGATGGCATTGTGGGTTGTGCAAGTGAGAAACCTGCGGATTCGGTTGCAAAACAAGCTAGTAAATTGTCAATCAACCAATCTGCTTTGGGACAAGATATGACTTCGTCTCAACCTGCCCAAACGACGAATGTACTTTCTGTGCAATCGTCGAACCAGAAGGGTAACCAGCAGCCCGGACGGAATAGAAGAAAGGGTAAAAATAATAATCGAAAGGGTGGGAATAAGAATGAGAATGCTAACAATAATGACAAGAACGGTAAAAATGCTGGGGGGGACAAGCAAGTGAAACGTAAGGTTAAGTTCCCTTGCAAGCTATGTAAGGACGATCACCTCACTTACTTGTGCCCTCGGATTGATGAAGCTTCGAGATTATTAGCACAAAGCCCAGCTGTGCTAACGAACCCTTTACCGCATAACCAGAATATGAACTCGAAGTCCCATGACCAGTCTAGTGATGATGATACACCAGAGGGTAGTGGTCGTGGGTGCATTAACATGGTCCATGCTTCCAAGGTTGTGACTCATGCGAAAGATTATAGTTCGTCACAACCCAGCCCAGGCAAAGAACCTGATCCACGAGGAACCCCTTTGCACATTGAGAAACCTGCGGATAAACCTGAGGCTACACCTCGCATTCCTAAGGGAGTCCTTAAGCGTTCAGGGCATAATCCAAATGCCCAAGCTGCCCAGAATTATTCAGTTGTCGAGGATTTGGGCCATACTCCTTGTGCGATGTCTGCATTGGAAGTGCTTCAGAGTTTTCCTTCTCAAAGGAGGCGTTGCTTTCTGCTCTTGGTGTGAACGGTGATGATTCTTCCTCGGTGATCAAATTTGAAACCGCAGGACATCAGCATTACTTTCCCTACTATGTGTCTCTTTTGGTGCATGTAGAATGTCTTGGTATGACCATCAAACGTACTGTGATTGATGAGGGCGTTGCTGCTTCTGTGATGTCTTTGGCCTGTTGGAAAGGTCTCGGTTCTCCTGAGCTATCTAAATCAGCGACTATGTTAACTGCTTTCGATGGGAGATCTTTTAGGCCGCACGGCATCCTTCCTTCCCTTAAAGTTCGTTTGGGGGGAAAGACCGTTGTGATAGAGGTTGAGGTGGTTGATGCGCCCCTTGACTATAATCTCTTGCTGGGTAGGAACTGGATGTACAGTATGCAAGCCGTTGCTTCTTCCTTGTTCCGCATTGTATGCTTTCCACATAAAGGGAATATTGTAACGATTGATCAGATGACATTCAAGAATCCGTCTGTTACCGTATCTTTGGGACCTTCGATCCCGATCGTTGAGCACTCTCAACCGGCAACTGGGAGTGTGGGTGTAGGCATGTATCCATCCCTCATGGGAAGCTTTAGTTGTCCTACACCAATCCTCATGATAGGATCTTGTTCCGATGAGCCTTCGACATCTATGACCTCGGTGTCTTTTCGCACAACCCATATGGAAGACCCTTGGATTATTCCTACACCGAGTACTTCGAGTGAGCCCGTCGAGACAAGCGTGTCATTTCCTACAGCTATGATAGCTTATCAAGCTAATCTCAAGAGTGTTGCAGAGCCTTGTTCTTCCTCTTTGCGGACGGAGGAGGAAGACCCCTATGTGCTGCCGGCATGGGCAATACAGTCTTCTCATGCCCACGACTACCTTGATACAGTTTTCCCTTCAAATGAAGTGATTATCGAGGCTATGTCGGGAGTTGAGCCACCATGGGAGAAACTTCATCATAGATCGTACATTCTTCCATATCTTGACCGTTTGGAGCATGAGGACTATAGGGAGATTCTTAGTCAGAAAGATGGTAGTCCTGTGGTTCCATTAAGCTCTCCTGGTCCGATGGCTGATAGAAACATGGTGAACATATTGTCAACGATTCCTATCAACATTTCTCGCAATCTTGGCACAATAAAGAATGTCTATATTGGGGCAGAATGTTCCCATGCTGAGATTCTGGAATATACCGAGCTATTCAAGGAATTTTGTGATATTTTTGCTTGGTCTTATGATGAGATGTCAGGTATTGACCCTTGAATTGTCGAACATGAGATTAAGACTTACCCCAATGCTAAGCCTGTTCGACAACGTTTACGCACTGTGAATCCTAGGAAAGCACCCACCATTAACGCAGAGATAGAGAAGCCGTTGAAAGTCGGTTTCATCTATCCCATTCCCTTGACGGAGTGGGTTTCAAACCCCGTTCTGATAGATAAGAAGCAGGGAGCAATCCGTATATGCACTGATTTCCGTGATTTGAATCGTGCCTGTCCTAAGGATAACTTCCCCACACCATTTATTGATCAAATTTTGGATGAGTGTGCGGGTAGCGAGGTGTTCTCCTTCATGGATGGCTTTTCCAGGTATAATCAGATACAGATTAAACCTCAAGACCAACATAATACCACATTTATTTGTCCTTGGGGAACATTTTCGTATCGAAAAATGCCTTTTGGCCTTAAAAACGTCGGAGCTACGTTTCAGCGGGCGACGACCTTGATCTTCCACGATCTCAAGTCTATTATTGAAGTATTTTTGGATGACATCGCTGCTCATTCTCGTATGAGAATGCGTCATCCCTATCACTTGAGATTGGTATTCGAAAGATGCCAGCATTATTTAGTTAGATTAAATCCTCATAAGTGCATCTTTTGCATGAAGTCAGGTCGTTTGTTAGGATTCATCGTTTCAAATGAGGGTATAAGAGTCGACCCTTTGAAGGTTGAGGCAATACTTTAGTTGTCTCCCCTGAAGAATATTCGTCATCTTCAGTGTTTGCAAGGCATGGAAAACTTCTTACGAAGATTTGTTGTCAACTTTGCGAATTTGACTAGAGGCTTCATGCGTTTCTTGAAGAAGGATACTCCCTTTGAATGGGATGAGCGAGCCCAGGAGTCCTTCGATGCACTCAAGCGAGCCCTAGCATCGGCCTCGGTGATTAGTCCTCCGGATTATAGCCGTGATTTTCTATTATATGTGGTCGCGTCTTTAGATATGATTGGTATGGTTTTGGTTCAAGAGGATGAGGAGCTCCAAGAGCATGTCATATATTATCTGAGCTGAAACCTTATTGATGTAGAGATTTTTTATTCTCATGTCGAGAAGCTTTCTTTAGCTACCGTACATGCGGTTCAGCGTTTGAGATATTATATTCTCCTTCGCCAGACCTTGGTTGTGGCCCATGTCAATCCATTTCAGTTCGTCCTCACATGAAGGATGATTGGGGGAAAGTATAATAAATGGATGGTCATTCTGCAAGAATTTGATCTCGAGTTTGTTTCGGCAAAATCGAAGAAGTCTTTAGTCTTTGCAGAACTCATATCGGATTTTTCGAGTGAGACCGAGGAGTTGGTATGTGAAGATACGTTTGTTGATGAACACATCTTCTTAATCTCTATGTTGGACCCATGGTATGGGGATATCATAATATATCTACAAACACAGAGGACCCCTACTCACCTCTCGCGAGATGAACGACGATGATTACGTCACGTCTCTAAGAACTACCTTATAGTGGACAATACTTTGTACCGTCGTGGGGTAGATTCCATTTTACGACGTTGTTTAACTCATGAGGAGGCTGAGGTCATGCTGAATGATTTCCACGGAGGGGCGTGTGGTGGTCATTTATCTGGGATTTCTACAGCTCAAAAGATTTTGAGAGCGGGTTATTTCTGGCCGTTGATCTTTAAAGATTGTGTTGATGCGGTCAAGAGGTGCCACCCTTGCCAGGTGCTCACACGTAATATGCGCTCGAAACCTACCTCGTTACATCCCATTATCACCATCGGTCCCTTCACTAAGTGGGGGCTCGATTTTATGGATTGCAACCTAGCTTTGGCTGGGGGCCACCATCACATTATAGTGGTTATTGATTACTTCACCAAATGGGCTGAGGCTATGCCTACAGTAAAATCCAATGGTGAGACAGCCACTCACTTTGTATTCAACCAAATCATTACTCAGTTCGGGATTCCGAAAGAGCTTGTCACTGACCATGGCTCACACTTTCAGAACCGTATGATGGAAGAGTTAGCATCCAAGTTAGGGTATAAGCAAGAGCATTCATCTTCTTACTACCCCCAAGTGAATGGACAGGTAGAGGTAGTGAATAAATCACTCAAATCCATTCTCCAACGAACCATTGCACAAAGCAAGACGAATTGACACATTATGTTATATCCTGCTTTGTGGGCATATCGAACCGCGGTTAAGACTGCCACTATTTTTTCTCCATATCAGCTTGTGCATGGAGTGGATTCGATATTTCTGGTTGAATGCAAGATTCCTTCGTTGAAGCTAGCTGTGGAACTCTTACCAGACACTTCACCTTTGGAGGAGCGTTTGGTTCACCTCGAGCAACTCGATGAGCAGCATCGGGATGCCTTGGTGGCTCTAGAGGTTAATAAGCGTCGCGTTAAGGTCCAGTATGATAAGTCTGTCCGTCTAAGAGTGTTTAGTGAAGGATACTTGGTCCTTTTGTGGGATCAACCGAAAGAACCTTGGGGGCAAGGAAATTTAATCCTATGTGGCGTGGTCCTTACGTGGTCAAGCGTGTGTTAGAGAAGGGTGCCTATGAGTTAGTCGATAACAAAGGAACAGCTTTGGCGGAGCCTAGAAATGGGCTCTATCTCAGAAAATACTATGCATAATATTTAGCCAAGGCTGCTTGTTGTATATTATTGTACACCTTTGCATAGTTAGGTCTTTTTCTTATCGTGATCGGGTTTGTGATTAGTTTCCGTTCCTTTTGGCAGATGTCGATGGAATCTTCCACCTACATAGGATTCACGGATGGTGCAAGCTGTCACACTCAACACTCAACCTCAGCTGCTTGGGTGATTTATACTCCTATGGGTCAGGTACTATCTTCAGGAGGTGTATGTCTACGGCCATCTTCCAACAATGTTGCTAAATATAGCATCGTTATTGAGCTTCTACGGGATGCCATTCTACATGGCGTTCTATCTCTTGAGGTACGTCTTGATTCGGAGTTAGTAGTGTCACAGCTCAATGGTTTGTACCATGTTAGAGATCCGATGTTATTGAGAATTTTCTTATGTGTGAGATTGTTAGAACGACAATTTGACAGGATAACATATATACACATTCCAAGAAATAATAATCAAGTTGCTGACTCATATGCTAACTACGTGTTAGATTGGCATTTGTTTCATTCATAGTAAATTAATCACAAACACAATTTTTACACATGTAAATAAATAAATCGATCACCATAAAAAAAAATTATATACATAAAAAATGTGATAATACATAGTGTCATGATACAAAATTGGGGCTTTTAAAGCCACCATCATATAATACACGGTCGTACAAAATGTATACACTCCCATGTGTCTAATCCTGTGGAGGAGGAGGAGGGTTGTGATCATGGAACGTCACTACGGCTCTAGCTAGCCCTCGAAATAAACACACCCATGTACGTGGTACACCCACCACCTGCCGCTGCATGGCCTCAGGCAAGTCCTTGACTTGCGCCATGGAAATCTATGAGTCAGTCTCACAAAGTTGGTATGAATGCTCTGGAGCGTTCGCTCTGCATCCACACCCATGATGTCATCTTCTCTTCCCCTCCATCTATGATGAGGGAATCCCTCTGGCCACCATGGTCCCACATCTGCACATAAATGGTAGATGTCACTATGCGTTGTCGCGCAAAAACATGTCTTTTTGATTCCACATAATCAATAAAATACAAAAAAAAATTAAATAACTCAAAAAAATTTAAAAAAGAGTGAGGGTCGAGATTCGTTACCTATATTGCCATATGCCGATCCTGGTGGCAATGGCATGTCCGGGTCCCCTTGAAAATCTATCCCTGCATAGGGTAGTCATCAATGGCAACTATCTGTCATCGCCACCATGGAAAGAAGTCAGCTGGATATGGGTTGGCCACCCTACCACCCCCCAGTCTACGCATTGCATCTGCCCAATGTCGTTGGGCCAGATCTCGAACCCCGTGGAGAGGAACATCCACTCTAGGGCTCAATCCTGGAACACGCTCGAAGGAAAACGTGCTCAAGATACTGCTGAACCAGAAGTTCCGTACCCTGCCTGCCTTACACTCACTAAGCTATTGTTTCATGTTGATCAGTAGTGTCGTACTCCAATCATATATTGTGGGTTTCATACACTCCACTGCATAGAACATCTGAGGCCGAGGTGCCTGGTGGAGTGATGCTAAGCCTGCTATCCTGCCTAGCATCAGTAATATGGCCTTTAGGCCCAACACCTATATAGCATTGGTAGGGACTTGACTCCCCACCTTCTTAGTGTCTGGAAAATATTACATGTCTATGTACTCCTCGATAGTCAGGCCACCCCCTGGCCCACCTCGGGAACAAAGGTTCACCACCTCCCCTCGTCTAGAAAGACCAATGATAAAGTATATGTCCTCCACCTCTATGGCGAGGGACATCCCATCAATACGGAAGGACTCCGAGTCTGGATCCCAATAGTCTACGAGCATCTGTAGCAGTCTTGGTTTGGCCCTCAAACCACCAAGACACCAAAACTTGTAGAGTCTGCATGCACGTAAAGCTTGTTGAGCCATTAAGTCGGCCCTTACTGCTTCCTCTACTTCACCGTGCTCACGCTCTCTCCACTCTAGCACCATCCTACAAAATAAATTGCAAAATTATCCATTAGTTTATTGAAAAATCACATGCACGGCCTCATACGCGACTGTTTTGAAAACAATCGTGTATGTACGTGGGTTTTAGGCCATTTTCCGCATATATCCAGCCCTATACATGGAAAAAACCTCAATATCCATGTGGGCCGCAACGCACACTTTGGGATGGCTTAAAAACTTCATTTAACCATGAAAATCTATAAGAATTATATCAAAATGCAAGAGGAGAGCATGAGTAAATACTTCGAAGAAACGGTTGTGAATTCTGTCGGCTGGATCTCCTGGAATTTGTAGTTGAAAGTCAGAGCTCAAATGGGTAAAAGTTTCAAATGATTTATATTTTTTACTATTTATAGAAAAATTTTCAAATATTTGAACATTTTTACCCCCTTTCCTATAGTTTTGACATTTTCTAACCATTTTGGACCGTTTTTGACATAATTTGTGATGTAGAAGACCTTTTTCAGTGTCGTTTCAGACTTTGGATTGACCCATTCGTACCGATCTCAGGTATCATATCTCAACTGGCATATAGGTTAGGTTTCACGACCGTTTGCATTTTTCATGACCTTGTGACCATATCACCATGTCCTTAGGTACGAACCCACTCTATTATGTCACAAAACCTTCTTGCTGCTTTAGAAGTGGCATGATATGAGTGGTAGAGCTTCACCTTACATGGGTACCCTAGTTAGCACCTTATTTTCATTTGGGGCCCATGCCAATTGTTTCTCCTTTAGGGTTTGGGAGTCCGTTGTATAGTACTGCCATGACATTTCGCAAGAGCCTCATACTCCCCTTGATCTTATGCTGGCCTATTTCCCTCAGGACTCCCTCATGTCAAGTTGTGAATGCATTATCATGAACTTTTCCTGCCTCATTGAGCTTTATCCCGGCTCCCCTGACATTGCGTTTCAGCCATATAGCCCGAGCTTGTCTCATGTCTAGTCATGCAGAGCCATTTTTTATATCCTTCACAGCTTGATTTCCCTTTTTACCAGGAGGGGATTTTCCCCCGAGTGTCGATATCCTACACATGTATCCTTGCATTGAGCATAGGTATGTTCCACTGTTTGGAACTAGTTTGTAACTATAAAGCTAGTTTATTCTTTTTTCAAGCTTTTCAAATAACTGAAAAAGTCCAAAAAAAAATCAAAAAACCAAAAATCCAGACAAAGAAAGATGTTATCTTTGGCAGCTGTCGAGTCGTGTCGCCTTCGAACAGAGCACTATATATCACATCCATTGGTTGGGTTATAGTTTGACTTTAGGAGCTGTACTCGTTTATCTGAGTTTATCTCCACTTATTGGTTAAGATTCCAGTCCCCATGGAGCCTCTATTGATGCCTCCGGTGTCACAGGGATGCCCCAGTTTGTATATCGAGTCTATGTTGCCTTCATTCAGTCACTATACGCCATTATGCTCTTGTTCGAAGGAAGTTGAAACCTGAGTCGGCCATTCCTCAGTTATCTTGACTTTGCATGTCGGCCATTCCTGGTACAGTTACTGGTTCGTGCACCTTATGATCGAGTCCTTTCACATTATATAGCTTTGCTGAGTCCCTCATGTTGGATGATGGGGGATGCCTTAATTCCCTCCTTCCAGCGGATTTCATCCCATCGACTTCAGATCATTTATTCTGGGATTGGAGGCTAGAATCATTTTGAGTGCCTTGAGACTTGCAGTCATCAGTGGCAGGTTCTCTCACCATCGACAGTTTCTTGGGAATACATCAATGTCCCCTGATCGATGGATCCTCTCAAGTGTTCGACCTCAACACATTTATTCACACTTGTTAGTTTTCACTCTAGTACCTTGATTCCCATTTTCATTATCGGTGGGTGATCTCGCGTCTATTAACGGTATACATTAATAACCGGTAATCAGACGATGGACTACTATGTTCGACCTCGACACCTCTATTTGCATAGTAGGACATGTACTCCTAGCGGTTTGTGTAGAAGACTTTCCAGATTGATGGCATCTCTTATATGCTACCTCCTTGATCATGCCAGTGTTCATGAGATTTCATCTCTCGTGACTTGATTCCAGTGTATGTCAGATATTTCCAGCCACTATGGAGATCTTGATCTATTATATATCTTCAGCCATTTTGGAGATCATGTTCCTTTGTATCTTCATCATGGATATTCTGATCTATGTATATTGTACGTGGCGATGACCACATATGTGATATCATGTATCATGCCAATTCATGGCCATTGTACTCTTATGTATCCGGGACTGCTATATGTATTTGTAGTTATATGCAAATTTGTATTATTGTACTATGCTGATTGGGTGGCTGGTCTTCCATTTGGGATCCTTCATCACTCCACTTCTGGGATGGACTTATAATGTATTTTGGCCATCGTATAACCCCTTTGATCTCACACATTAGGGGGCATCTTTTATAGCGGATTTCACCACTCCAGGTGAATCACACTTTGTATGGCCTTCCCCTGTCCCACTGCAGACTCCTTAGCTCCTATGGACCACTTTTTGTCCTTTGATGTTTCCTTGATCATCCCTAAAAACACATGAAAAATACTATACGCGAATTTTAAACCTATAAGCGCGTACATACGCGGGTTTGACAACTAAAACCACGTACATCGAGATGTGTGCATAATCCAAATCCTTTTGGAGTTTTCCTTGACATGGATCCGACTCATTTGACTCCTGGCCTTCCATATGCCTTGAGATCA